>JAOBYF010146332.1:0-10987 GCA_025403605.1 Parazoanthus darwini | reverse complement strand
GACGTTTGCAGATAATACGCGCTTTTTACGCTGCTTATCACATTTATTCCTCGTCCACAACAATCGAGAAAATGTGAGTGATAAATATTCAAGAGATAATTAATTACTGAACAACAAAAAGCGAATTTTCCTTGACTTTCCAGGCACGTTACTAATTTTCCAGGTTTTCCAGGCCTGGATATTAAATTTTGATTTTCCAGGACTTTCCAGGTTTTCCAGGACCCGTACGAACCCCGAGTATCGTAAAAACAAGAAGCTCCACTCACCTCCAGGGTTATACGATTTTTAACCAGCAGCCCGATTTTAATGTCCATCAAGTTCAAGTCGCCCTCCAGTTGTTGGTTTGACCTGATCTCCGTTACAACTTGTGCTTTTAGCTTCTGTAACTCTAAAAAGATCGCAACGGATCAAAGGTCGGTTTCAATTGTCGCATCTTCTTATGAACGAATTGACAATATTCATTTTTATTTTCTTATAATATAGAGGTTCTTCTGATAGCAGTGATAGTGCTGTCAAAACTGAAGACTACCATATTTGGTACATGTACCTGTACTCTAGTACAAAATTTGTATGTAGACTGACAGTATTCTCATAGTATATGTTCTCCGATGTTGGGCACCTTTTCAGATGTCATGCTACAATGCTTTTGCAAAACCGTGGTTAAGTTACAGTTTTTTAAACTTTTGTGATATAATACAGCAGTTTCTTTAAATTATAAAGAACATTTCATTCACTACAAACACTGAACTTACCAAGTTCTTCTTCAAAATCTGCGTCACTGTGCTCAAGGAGATGAAGAAACTTCCTCACAGTTTTAACCGGTGGATCAGCAGCCGTAGAAACTGAAACAAGAAGATAATCACAAGAACAACAAGTGAGCAATCACAATCTAATAAGCGGCCCCCTTAACTTTATTTACAAAATGTAACTACTGTAACTTGAAGTAAACACATATAAAACCTTTTTTTCTGGGGATACCAATACAATGAAAGAAAGCTCTGTTTCTTAGTTTATTGTAGAGTCTTGAAAGAGATCGTCTTTAATTGATCCTCAGAGACACAGTTTGAAACTTTGATAAACATTATAGCAAAATCTTGCTTACAGACTACCACATTTAAGCCTACCGTTATACACTGCACCCAGTTATTTGGGTTAAAACTACCCAGGATATATACTTGCTCATTCTCTAACCATCACCATCGAAGTTTCACTAGTGTTAAAACATTTTGAAGTATGTTAAATCTTTAAGTAAATTAACAGTTGATTAGAATAGTGGCCTGCTGGAATGTTATAGTAAAGAATTATTTGGGTTAAAACTACCCAAGCTATAAACTCGCTCTTTCTCTAACCATCACCATCGAAGTTTCACTAGTGTTGTAACATTTTGAAGTATGTTAAATCTTTAAGTAAATTAACAGTTGATTAAAATAGTGGCCTGCTGGAATGTTAACGTTCCACAAAAACATATATACACTGTAGCACTATCAAATTACCTGAATAGTTTCTTTATGTATAGAACAGATGCATTTTTTAGCTTATTTAAAACGTTTTTCTGTAATTCCAGTTACACGCCACTCTCTTCGACCTCGCACTTAAATTTTAAGCTCTTCCGATTCAGAGGCCCATAAAAAAATTCTCAGTTACGAACGTAAAAGCACATGTGTTTATAAGCGGCGTTTAGAGGCTTACAGCGATTTCAAATGGTTACTTACTGAGCTTCCGGTAATCGTTCTGCATCAGGTTCGCTCGAAGCCAAGCTTGAATTTTCACAACTGCAGCTTGCTGTTAAAGTAAAGAATGATTTGAGAGTGATTTCACCTGAAATTAACAATGTAGTTGCTGTATCTTTCAGAGAAGTATCGTCTATGACAAAACATATAATTACAGCTTCAAGCAGTAACAGTAATTGTCACAACAGAGACACTTTTAAGCGCGAGATTACAAGGCTTACATGATTCTTGAAGTACTTTTGTCTTTCCAAATACTTCTTTCTGGTAAGATGCATTCGGGTGTAGGATTGGATCTGCAAGTAAAATATGAGGGGTGTTAAATTGGTGTAAGATTACTAAGGAAACTATCTCGTTGGTCACAATGAATTACATGGTTTGACGGAGTTATCTTGAGAGACTTTGGAGTACACGGTTACCTGTGGTTTTGATAAAAAAAAAAAAGATGTGGTACGGACCGTAAACTTAATATTAACCTTTTACTCTTTGGCTGCAGTGGCAACAGACTAACTAGTAAACATTTAATATGTTCCCCGATAAACTTTGGATAAGTCTTCTAAGCTCTACAAAAGATATGAAAATGGCGGAGTCACATGAAGTTCCTCCACCCATCCTAGCCTTCGCCGCTAAAACTGACATACAGAGAGTTGCACTGTATATATTTTAGCTGTCATACGTATCTTTTAAAACTGCTTGTGCATATAGCCACGGCATAAATGTACGAGGGTAAGGTGTATGCCACAATGCGAAAGCAAGTTTGCAGTAGTCACAACGTGAGAAATTGTAAACAAACGAAGTTTGAAATTTCTCGTTAAGTAAAGCAAAGTAACACAAAGCGTTTAAAAATACCTTTATAACCTCTGCTTCATGACTATGTAGTTCTTTCAACCTCCTGCGGTATCGCAATTTCTGCAGGAAACCCCTGATGTGTGCCTGAAAAAACATATAGAATGGAAGTGTGGTTAGATTAGCACAAAGAAATGGCCTTTTTCTCCACGCATTCCTAACATTCTTTTTGCTTAAGGGTATGCTACTTACCTGTATCCTGAGAATAGCAGGAAGTTGCTCTTTAATGAACGAAAGCCTCTGTTTGTAGGCCTTCCTTGCCATGTATCCCTTCCAATTGGACTGCAGTTTTACAATCATTGGTTCATTTGATTCAAGGTACACCCAACGGTCATAATTACCAGTCTCCTTTGACACCACAGCCTACGGAACAGTACATTAATGGAGATCAACAGTTGCATAAGATAACTAAGCGAACAACAGCCATGTGTTCGGTGTAAATGAAAATAATAAATCTACTTTCAATGCTCTTAAATATGAAGCTTAGCAGCAGAACTTGGAAGAAAAAAAGAAAACTAACAGCATGAATTATCGAACCTTGATGCAAAAACACAAATTGCAGGACAGGGTTAGTTTGCGCGAATCTTATTTGCCCTAAAAACAAGTATGTTGAAACTACTGTCTAGATAACTTTTTGATAGTAAAAAGCACTGGTTTTAATAACTAGTAAAAATAATCTATTTATGTGACATTTCTTGCGGGTGAATGCTTCGTCCATTTTTGTCACTGGACGGACAATCTCATCAATCCCGACTTCTAGTTCTCAGAACATAATGTAGTCATTAAAAACGTTTCGCCGGAAAATAATTTCTTGTGTGATCGATCTCGCACTACACTAGCTTTCAATAAGCTACACTGGTCGAGCAAAACTTTAACTAAAACTGCCGAGTTTTTTCATGAAAAACTTTGGCCAAACAAACTCGCAAGAATTTTTGGGTTCCGACTTGTATTTACTTTTCACTTGGTATTGCCGCGGGTTATTTTAAAATAATAATAATAATAATCTGTATTAGGGCCCCAAGTGGCTTTTCTGACCTAAGAAATGTATATCCTTGCCCCTATTTGCATCGGCAACAAATGACTGTATGTGTAACAATGTAGCTTTAGGGATTGGACCCGAGCAGAGAGAGGGGTCTGGTGAGAGACAATGAAAACATTGAGGTCAAGTGTTGAGTGAAGGATCGAGTGAACAATCAAAATGGCGGAGACTTCAGTTTGAAATATTGCCGATGTTCTTCACGATTTGTACGGATAGTTTGTTTTACATATGATATTATCCAAGTTGATACACGGTCAAAACTTGTATTCATTGAGTCGTCATTCAACTCCGCCATATCGAAAGTCCTCGCGCATTTGAAGGTCAAAACTTGAATTCACTCTAATGGTCATAGGAATTCGTATGGACACATTCCGCAAGCACAAACAAGTCTGGAGATCAAACGTTGTTTCAACTCGTATCAACGCGTGAGTCCGTTTGGCCGAGCTGAATAGTTTCAGAGAAAGTTAGAACAAAGTATACTTTATCGACTGGTACCTGAATTTCTTCCCGTGTTAACAGTCTGGAGTTATCTGAAAAGTCGTCTGGTCTAGTCCATGTCCCTTCACCGGTCTCACTGTTAAAGTAGTACGTATAGCCCCGAGATGTTCTCTGTGGCAACCACGGCGAGTTGAGACCTGGAAATGCATAAAAAGCTCAAATACTTTCACAGATCATTGTAATAATGAATTTATCAACACGACCAGCACAGAGTCTATATACTGACTTCAACTAGTAAAAAAACAATTGCAGTTGCCCTAAGCTGTTAAGATACCACAAGATTAAGGGTATGGTACATCTTGGGCAGCGATTTTACTTATAAGTTTAATATGCACCAGTCTACCACCACAAACCAATATGACACTTCGACTACACGAAATTACCAAGAAATTATAAAGAAACTATCACAACTTTCTGACAAACAATAATCTTGTATAAAGACGGATTTGGTACCGTGGTTATAAGCAATTGCTTAAATTGTGTTTACCACTGCGAAGAACGTATCATAACGCTAATATTCTTGTAGGACTAAAAAGAAAAAGGAATTCAGATTGTAGCATTTGTTTTCAGTTGCATTCCTGAAATACTCATATTTGTAGTAGTTTTATGCTCTCAACTCGATGAGCTCGTGATTGCTGATTTGTAAAAAAAAGTAGTCTGGGTGGCCTTGGTTCGTGTAATTGCTTTGTAAGAACAAGCACAGTTGTATTTACCAGCAAGTTCCTTCTCTCCCTCAGTAGCTCGCAGCTCTGTGTAGTACGCTTGCGCACACTCTGCTGTGACTCCACGGAGACCGGCAGCTGGGGACTGTAGGGCGGCAAGCAGCGAGTCACTGTCACCAGAGCTGAGGCAAGGGTTAATTGCTACCACAGCCTCTACCACTGCAATGTGGAGAATAACAGAAATTCAAATTAATGAAGGATGTCTGTGAAACCAGTAAATTGTCAAAGTGTGCAAACCAAGAAAGAGTGTATCTAAATAACATGTTGATGCATTTACATACGAACATGTCGCTCATTATGCCAATGGTTACGAAAATCGGTACATTGCTAAGAGCTTACAACCTGCCATTTTCCCATGTAAAAATACAGGGGGTAGAAATTTAAACAAGTCAGTCACAATTAACAAAACAGTATCGAACCTCGTCCCTCTGTTGTTCACCAGTAAGTGCAACATACATGTAGACAGTTAAATGACCTCGGTTATTTCGTTTTGAAGAGGTACAAATTAGACAGTAGGAGGATCAACATAAAGCCTCCTTCTGCAATTCAAACTCTCCACCAAACACTGCCCAAAATAGTTTTAGCTGGTGTTTATTGACAAATTCGCTGACCAATTCGCCGGTCGCTGACTTACTTTGATAACCCTGGCAGCAACGATTCATTGCTGAAAAACAATTTACTGACTACCAACCAGGGGGTCCGGGAACAAACCCCAGCCTGCTGATGGTTGAAACTTAGTGTGACTTTCTTTTGCAACACAATCCAAGAACAGGGAGGCTGAACCGTTGGTTTAGTCTCTCAACATTCTTTCGTGGGACTTTTAGAAAAGAGCCCACACACTTTCGAAAGAGCAGGGTAGTTCCAGTGTTGTGGCCTGCAACAATACTGTAATGGCAGCTGTTGGCACCAGACAAATAACTGCAAAGCGCTTTGAGACGTTACGAATAGAAGCACTGTAAGGGAACCGCAGTATACTTCATCATATAATTTTTTAACACGGACGATGACTAGCTGGAAAGACAAAACAGAATTCTTCCCACTTACGATTCCCAGTTTCTTGCGAGTGATCGTTGAGCTTAAATATCTGGTCCTGGATTTCATAGTTCCACAACTGCATCGACTCTTCGTTGGCTTTCTGAAATAGCAAACTTACGTTATCATGATTAAAGATAAATATTTTTATACGGGGCTTCTGTAAATCCAGATACGTGCATTTCTGACGCACTAGAACCAAAGGGGATGATCAAGGGAGGCTTTAACACTAACTTCCTCAGGTCGAGTATAGTAATACGTAAGATCACCACCGCCAAAAAAAAACCACTGACGGAACCACTATAACTAGCTGAAAGGGTGCAGAGGGGTCGCTACAGCTCTGCACTAATAGAAGACCTGATTTCAATGAGTTAGGCTATGTTCACACTTGATGCCCGAGCACTTAGGCCTGGGCACCGGCACAAAATGCTGCTGTGTTCAGACACTTGTACTCAAGAAACCCACATAACTTATGTGCCCGAATACAAGGTCTCGACCTTGTACGCGGGCACGGGCACCGTACTGGAATTCTGGCCCGGGTACTTGACAAAAGGTGAGTTCACACTAGGGCTCAGCGATAATCGTACTCGGACACCATGATCGGGCACTAAGTGTGACCACGACCATAGACACTGACCATAGCAAATTGTATGTGCACATGTACACTCTTGCTTTTCTACTTAGTCACCAGGATCATTTCAAAAGTTCATACAGTTTCTGTCGGAGAAAAGTGACTGCATGTTATAGATAATGGATAGGAACACTTTATTTTGTGATTGGTGTATCTGAACCTCTGATATTCTTGGGAACAGGCTTAAAATAAAAGTATATCAAAAAGTACTACTTAATAAATATAACAGTCGTCTGTTGTCATACATAATATTAATGAATACAGTTTTAATGTCAGACATAATTGCTTCCTCAATTTGATAACCAATTAAATCAAAATTGGTAAGTTTCTCGAAAGCAGTACTGTACAATACAAGGTACATATAAATTATTTAAGCAACTGGTAAAACAAAAGTAAATTGCTAAATCTTTTCTATCCTGAAAAGCAGCGCTTGCAGCCGTAGGGAACAAAGAGGCCATGTCGGAATAACGACTGTGCATATTTTCAAGGTAGAGAGAGAAACGCTGATTAAATTTCCAAGATGACGTCTCGCAATCCAATTTTTGCAGCAAAAGTGAGAGTAGTGTCTGTGTAACTTTTTTTCGACCAGAAAACTACGCAATGGATCTTTTACAGTGGACGAAGAAAAGCAAGATAAGCAGTTCCGATAATTAAGGCTCTTGTCTTTTTTTTTGCGTTTTTCTCATTTTTTGCAAATGTGTGAGGTTGATCGGCGTCACGTCTGTAAATAGCAATTAGTATTTTACAAGACACAATCCTCTAAGACCGCAACCTCCCGAGATACGATCACACTAATCACAAACCTGCGCTTTATTTGCTTTTTCTGCAGCAAGAACCATCTGGTAAAGCACTGCGTTCTTCTCTTCTACATCTGAAAGTTTGGCAGCTTGGACCTGTAGCGCTCTCAGAGTTTCTGAAGGCTCTCCTCTGTCGATGGCTTCATTGATCACAGAAACTGCTGCAATTACTGGTGTAGAGAGAAACAATGTTACCACTCACAGTACTTCACTGAAAACTATAGGTGACTCTTTCTAACCGGAACTATATATTCTTTTACCTTCAACACTGGTACGTACTTCCTATGCCCAGTTACAATGGGTAAATAATGGCAATTGGTATCTGACAGTGTACTGGTCAACGGAAAAAGCGAGTGATAGCAAGTGGCGGTGGATAAGTGTGGGTTATGGCAATTAGTATCTGAAGATGTATTGGTTAACGGAAATAACAAATGATAGCAAGTGGGGGTGAATTAGTGTCGATAATGATAATATGTATCTGAAGGTGTATTGGACATCAGAAGTAGCAAATGATCCAAGTGGTAGTGAAATGAGGTAGAAAATGGCAATCGATATGTAGGTGTATAATGTGCGACGCAAATAGCAAGTGATCGTAAATGACGGCGGAAAACCAGGAACTCGAGTTACTTGTCGGAAATTCTTTCTGAGTTGCTTGCAGAGAAGCTAGATTCGACCGAAAGAAGTAACACTTATTTTGACAGTGGTGCAGCTCAAAAAACATAATCCAAATACATCTTTGTAAAGCTGTACGTATTAACTGAAACAAGTGCGAAACGAGCCATGTATCGTTTTGTCCATTAGTGTGGGTGTAGCAAAAATTGTTGATGAATGTTAACGAGCAATTTAACGATATTGGTGAAACATCTGCTAATCTTTCGCAGCTTGAAAAACACTAGTAAACAGACACACGGATTTGTTTCTACTCACAGTCGTGTTCTTCTTGCACCATAGTGTTCACATAATCAACGCAAATCTGTAACTCCATCTGAGTAAGGTCATCTCGTTCCACACCGCATTCCTACAAAGTAACCAGGCAATGAAATTTGAAAACTGTGTTCTAGATAATCCTCCGGATGCACTTCCTAAATTCAAGTTACACTAAAAGGAAACGGTGTCTTCAAAATAAAACAGATCTCTGAAGTCGAATTATTGCAAATGGTTCACACAGGAACTTCATTGATGGATGTTCAGTTGTTCAACAAATGATCGAACCCCAAGTAGTTAATCCTCCACTTGACTTAAACTAAAATAAAAGAATCTGCACTCGGAAACAGCCAGAAATGATAAAACATCCTAACGACGTTGCAAAAATGATAAAACCATTTTTACTATCTGGTTTGCGCAGTCGAAAACTAGTTTCCAACACCTTTAGGCCAATTTTTAAGACCGACTAGAGAAAACTCTTGCTCTAGTACAGGAACAAAATTTACAACCAAGACACACAATGAACCCCGCGTAAAGTTAACCACAGACGTCTTCAATAAGAGATCCGAAACTAAAAGGTCCTCAATAAGAATGAACATCTAAAACTTTTTTGAAAAGAAAACCTTTGTGAAAAATCAATAAGAACATTTTCGCATACCCGCTTTGTGCAATTGATTTCTTAAATGAACCGTTTTTCGTTCTAGGCTCCACATACGACGCTTTCCACTATCACTAGTGTTGAAAACGACTGATAAAAACCATACCTGTGCCTTCTCTTGTTTGACGGAGACAAAGTGGTTTAAATATCTGATACTGAGAGACTCGTCAACCATTTCTAGCCCACTGGCTTCTGATTCCATGTGTTTGATCAGCTCCTCGCTGTTTTTCTTCTCAACAGCACTGTTAATTGCAACAACTGCACTCAAAACTGCAACAAACAATTCGGTAATTTGAGTACCAGCCAAAATTTGTATGCACATACATTATCACACAACATGCCCGGCGCCCAATAACGGTCCCGTGTCCAATAATAACCCCCCTTCCCAGAATGCAGTTTTAGATATCACCATCCCAAGTTACAACCGCACTAGAACTGCGAATAAGAAGGAAACACTATAGTCTTTCTTACTTGACCGAGTTTATGTAATTTATTGTTCTTTTTCTTTGATGCAGTGCCACTGTTCTCTATTTGTTTTGTTCTTTAAACTTCCCCGTGCACAGAACACAAAATGTAAGGAAATGCATCTGAAAAAACAATCAATGTCTAAAGTTTTGGGGTTCACAGATAAAACAAACAATGAGCACAAAGAGGCTTTGTACACCGCTTTTTCAGTTTACCGCTCAAGGTTCACAACCAGTTTGTTCTAACTATGTTCAATTTTATTAAAGGCACACGTTGCTTGTCTAAAGCATCAACAAATACGAGTAGTACCAAGTTGTAAACCGTGCTGTTTTGCTACTGTACACAGTCCTTACCCTTTATGTGTGCTGCGATCTCTGAGTGAGTAAGTACGTCGTCCTCTTCATCAGTTGCCTAAACAGAAGAAATACCGGTTAGTATACAACGTTATATAACGGCGGCACAGTGGTCGAGTGGTTAGCATGTCGGACTCGTAACTTTAAGGTCGTGAGTTCGAACCCTGGCCTGACCACTGTGTCGTGTCCTTGAGCAAGGCACTTTACTTAACTTGCTCTAGTCGACTCAGCTGTATAAACGAGTACCAGCTTGTGCTGGGGGCCAATCTGCGATGGATTAGTGTCCTGTTTAGGGGGAGTCACAGACTCTTATCCGCTCAACGCTACGGAAACCGGAGATAAGCGCCGGCCTTATGAGCCACTTGGCTCGTGAAAGGATTTACCAAGTTTTAGTTATAGAACTTGTACAACAGACAATAACTACTGATTGGAATGGATTTAAAAAAGAATTGTAAACCAGGTCCTTTTACCTTTCACTTTCTTCTTCTAAATAATCTATATCATTTGAAGAACCTCGTGCACAGCAACATGACACGAATGTATCCGGCAAACACTGTGGTGATTACTATTTTCTTTACCTTACAGGTTATGTGGATGGTAGTGAACAATTTTACATTCCAGGTGGACTGTGCGTCATCCAGTAAGTAAGTACACGTATTGCAAGTTAGGTACTGGTCATTTTATTTATGGCCGGGATTACGGTTGTTGAGAGAAGATTTCCGGTTCAAAAAAGACCCAACCTAGTTCAAAAACCCACCTGAATTAAAATGTAAAATTGGTTGAATATTTTCCGCTAACCTCAACCCCAACTCCGGCCATAATTAACGGCTAGTCCCTTAGGTTATTTGAAAACATTTTTATGACTGTGCATCAAGAGAAGCTATAATATTACTAATATGAATCTATTTTACAATGCTATATGTGAAACTGGTTGAGTATTTTCCGCTAATCACTAACTTACTCTTCAGCCCCAATGCTGTATTACCTCACTATCTGTAGTAGTAAATACAATGTGTGATGACATGTTGGTTGCTGGTTCACTGTGTTACCGTGTATCAATCCTTCAGATGCACTAAGTATCGGAAAAAAAGGGGCACATGAAAAATCACCTGTTGCTTCTCCAGTTTTCCCATTTTCAGCCCAGTGTGGTACAGATAAGCACTTCTGTTGTGCACTGGAGGTAACATTGCCTCTGGTCTTCGTATCAGCGAATGTGTCTCCTCTGGGGAGCCTTCAGCCACAGACTTGTTAATTGCTAAAGCAATGGCTTCCTCTGCAGTGTAAATATACATATA
>JAOBYF010146221.1:0-10989 GCA_025403605.1 Parazoanthus darwini | reverse complement strand
ACTGTTAATGCTAATGTTACTGTTAATACTAATGTTACTGTTAATACTAATGTTACTGTTAATGCTAATGTTACTGTCAATACTAATGTATTGCTAGTGTTATAGCTAGTGTCAGTGTTTGACATGTTAATGCTAATGTTAGGGTTAGTGTTATTGTCAATACTAATGTTGCAGTAATAATAGGGTAATAAGCCCTTTGCAGCTAGAGATCACTTGGTACAAAATACGCCAAACTGTAACGCAAAAGAATGTGTAAGTCTCCAAAACAAAACACAATTAACTAGAAATGTGTGACTTTTCTTTGTTTTACATTTCCCACTGGAGTCTTGCGCATTCTCTTGCCCTCCAGTGTGGCGTATCTTGTACCATGTGACCTCTAGCTGAAAAAGGCCTATTGTTAATGTTACCAATGCTACGTACTGCTTATGTCAATGTTAGCGTTAAAGTCAACCTCTGTTACCTCTAAAAGGTGTCGTCTTAAATAGAGGTGATGTTGGCAATGAGACGCTACGCAAGTGTCGATTCAGTTTGCTAAACGCAATGGCACAGTATCACTTTGACTGTTGTCAGCTTAACTCTATAAAACGAGCTGCATAGACTCTACATATGGTCGTTGATATCCGTACTTGATATATTCGGCCGTTTTCCCTTCTCCAATCCTGGAAGGCTGCTGATAGAAGGAGATTGAGTTTCCATATTTTGTGATGTCACACGCCACTGGACAATCGCACACACCGTAATCAAAGTTGACTGCAATTAACAAACATAAAGGTAGTGAAACGGTGGCACAAATAGGAAAATCTTACATTTAAAGACATCTCACTGAGTTTAAGACTTACAAAATGGTAG
Source organism: Parazoanthus darwini (assembly GCA_025403605.1). NCBI lineage: Eukaryota > Metazoa > Cnidaria > Anthozoa > Zoantharia > Parazoanthidae > Parazoanthus > Parazoanthus darwini. The sequence continues at coordinate 10,140 of JAOBYF010146221.1, read as the reverse complement.
CAGACAAGTACAAAGACGAAATTGTGGCTGAAAAATTTACTGGCGCAAATTCAAATCAAAATTAGACAAAATATGTGGCTAACAAGTTTGTGTTACATTTTTGTGGTCCGGGTATTACAGTGCATCCTCGATTATCCGAACAGGTCTCGATTATTCGAACGCAAAATTTGGGTCATTAATTTTTTTTACCCCGAAAGTTGAATGTGGTTTTGTTGAGTTACCTAAATCTTTTGCCATTTAAATCAGGATAAATGTCAAATATATTTTTTCGAACACATTGCAGTCTTCACCCTCGCCTTATCATTCCCATGTCCATTATCTCCATAATTTATCCATTTTGATGGTGATTTTAGCGATAAGTTTAGATAAATCGAACGCCTGATTTCGTTCGTGACGACGGCCATTTGCATTTTGGCCCCAGGGCATTGCCGCGAGCGCAAATCTAGAGCATAAAAAAAGGTCAAAAGTTCTTCCTCGATTATCCGAATTTTCGGCTTATCGGAACGGCTTGTCTTTCAATTGAGTTCAGCCTGTTCGGATAATCGAGGATGCACTGTACTTTTATGGGCGATAAAGAAAAGAAAGAGTATTGACCTTGATACCATCATGACTTGCTCGTATGTGGTCGTGTGCTTCGACGATCCGCCTACGATCGCACCTACTACCTTACTGAGCTCGTCATCATTCTGCGATGATCACCAATCATCATTTGTGACAGGTCGTTACATCTATGGGCGATAACACACTGTACTCACGCTCTAAAGTACAATCTACTTACAGGAAGGTTGCCTTGCGCAGTAAATTCCTTTGAGGGAACAAACGGGCGCCTCGGGAGATCCTGGGGATATAGTTACAGTGAGTTGTTTACCCTGGACTTGTTACTTTCAACATAGTTGATGGAGCGAAATGGTTATGAACTCGGTTAGTTTTTTTGTTATAGATTCTTGTTCTCTCCATCTCTTTTGTTCGGTGGCCTTGACGGTGCACAAAACACAAAAGGTATTGAAATGCATATGAGCAACTGTCCAGTAAGAATATTTGTGCTCACACATTGAACAAAGAATGTACACTGTCACGCGGTTCGTTCAACCTAAGACAAAGCAGCTTTGTACACTCCTTTTGAGCTTCACAACCAGTTAGTTTTATCAACTATGGTTTTACATGTGAGCCAAAATGTTTTATGAACTATGCTTTCAACTTGCAATAGTCATCTAGTTTACGTACATGTTCTGGTTAGCTTCAGTATATGGTTCAGGAAAGTTAACATTCACCAAGTAAATCGAAAGACTGCTCGTTTTTAACTTTTTTTTTATTTAGAAACTAATAAGTGTTTCGGAAAAACAAACCTCAGAGATTTTTGAGAGAGAATTTCTCAATCTCCACTAACTGAACTAAACTGACGGGGCGGCGCAAGCAAAATCCTGCGCAAGACACTTTATATTTTATATATTTATATTTTTTACTGGTAGCCTTTTGCAGAAAATACACGCTTTTTTATAAGAACCAGTAGGTGTGGCCGAGGCTCGTTGTTATTAACATTTTAGCGGTTTGAGCCTCAAATTGTTCTTATTTCATTATGTGGTTTAAATCGAATAAAAACTAAGCCTAAGGTATTGCAGCACATGTATATTGGGAAGCGAATTCTTGTACTGCAAAAGCTTGCCTATTTCAAGCTATTTCCCAGTAGATTCAGTATGATGAATACAGCGGGTTATGTGGAGCTCTCTTGTCTGGAGCCGCTCTAGGTGCAAGATCTCGCTGAAATATATTAGGCAAAGGACGACAATACACTCATCTTACTAAACGCTAACTTTTATCCACACTTGTCTACAATATGTTGAGTGATGCACTCTTGTCTACAGCCACTCCGGGTGTAAATCCTCATCGAGATTATACGAAGTACTACACTACAGTACACTAACCTTTACTAAGCGCTAACTTGCATCCTCACTTGTCTTCAATATGTTGAGTGAAGCACTCCTGTCTACAGCCACTGTGAGTGTAAATCCTCACCGAGGACCACACTACACTAACCTTTAATAAAGGCTAGCTTGCATCCATAATTTTCTACAATATAATGTGTGAAGCACTGGCTACAGCCACTCTGGGTGTAAATCCTCACCGAGATTATACAAAGGGCCACACTATACACTAACCTTTACTAAATGCTAACTTGCATCCACATTTGTCTACAATATGTTGAGTGAAGCACTCCTGTCTACAGCCACTCTGGGTATAGACTGTTGCTTCCTTGAGCTTCCTATCAGTGCAGTTTGTCGCATACGGCAGCTTGAGGTTGAAGATCTAGAAAGACAGACGGATGGCTCGGTTTGCAAAGTCACCAGAGACAACAGAAAACGCGAGTACGGCAAGAACATAAAAAAGACAAGTAGTTTCCTTAAATACTATCAAGAAACAAGAAAAAGAGAAAACGATGCAGAAACCAAGATTAAGAATCCACGGTCTATCAAGCCCCCTTCATACCAAAGCCATAGACTCTATTTAGCACCCGTTCGTATAAGACACGTATCTCCACTTAGCTTCGTCCAAATAAACCCCTAGCGTCCTATAACCCCTTTCAAATATAAGCTCGTAGAATCTATAGTAAGCTGCTTTCAAATAGGCAAAAATAGCTGCCTTTCAATTTAACCTCCCTTCAAAAAAGCCCGTAGCACCTTTTAAGCCTCCTTTCTAATAAGCCACTAGTTTCCACGAAGCCTCATTATTAGAGTATGTTCCTAGCGTCTACTTTATACTCTCCTTCTATAGTAAGTTCAGTACTAAAATCCATGAAAAATAATATGTCGTATGAGGTAAGTTAAGAAAAAAAGTAGGGTATATGACGTATGCTTGTGAGCTACTGTACATGCGTAGCTCACTTAATTCAAGCTGGGTCTGAGAAAGGAGTAAAGTTTGATCTTACCTTGGTAACGTGAATGAGGATTTGCGAGCGTGCTCCCGGAGTAGTGTAGAATCCTTCTTGGTCGGGATCAAAGTGTTCCCCCGGGCGATGCAATACCACCACAACTCCCCGCCTGCTATCCCGAGGAAAGACGTCCATTTTGCTGATGTCAAAAGTAAGAAAGAGAGAACCAGATCTACCCGGCTGATTGACCGTAAGGACGGACCTATTGTTTTCCCCTGAGTTAAAAGTGTAGCAAAACCCTCTGCTTCTCAAAGATCTGTGAAAATGATCGAGTTCGCACCGTTTATTCATCCACCAGCATTCAGTACCAGATTCGAAGTCAATGTCTGCAGAAAACCTTCGTGTAAAGTCCGTCATGTTGAAGAGCTTGTCAAGAGCATCAGTTTGGTTTTGCTCCAACTCGCTGGGATCACGTAACATGAGATAGTACCAGAAAATTCCACAGGAGACATTAAGATTCTGCCGCAAATCTTGGGTCCCACTGCATGCTGGGATGTCTAGACCGTACTTTTTGAAGTCTGGGTCTTCGTCATCCAGATTCATTTTACTTGCTTGGAGCAGTGCTGGGGCGCAAATAGTGACGGCTGGGAAATCGAGCTTGCTGACGTATTTCTGTTGGTAAACCGTGGAGTATGGATAGGAGTAGAAGCGTCTCACAGACCGCTGTACAAGATAAGTGTAGAATGTAATCGAGCCAAGCAGGCACAAAATCCATATCAACTTGAAATATTTTATTCTTGGAGCTACAATGCCTTTGATTCCATGAAGAGTGGTGTCACTAGCAAAGTCTTGGAATGTGATGCCCTGCTTGGCTTGGACAGCTTCCTCTCTCTCAGTGGCCATTCTCACAACTCTGGTTTCTATTGAGTTTACACAAGAAGGAGAACAGTATATTAGTCAACTTGCGTGTTCGGTGGAAGCCATCAAAAAATGTTCTTCAGTTGATGTACGAATTAGGAAATTTTTCCGACGCTTTTTTAAACTTTTTTTATTTCACTTTTTAGCTCTTTCATATTTCAATCATGCATGACTGCGGTTTAAGTAAGCGAAAACATGGCACTCTGATTTTTCGTCAGAGGACTTTGTTTCACTTTTTACTACTGCATGTTTTTTCAGTTTTTGTGCATGTCGCAGTTTAAGTGAATTTAAGGCTTATTTTGGCAAAAAAAAAATATTTACCTGAATTTTCTATATAAATCGTGCGTGCATGCATAAAGTGGTTTGTTTTCGCAACCCCATGATTCGAAGCAACTAAATCCGTGTTGCAAAATGAAAGTTGACGTTTTTAAAGTGCTTTTTAGTATTCTTATTGAAATAATCCTGGTCCATTTAGTTTTTCTCGCAGTTGGTTGCATGTAATCAATTAACGATTCCAACGGGTTTATTGTGGGGCTGCAATATTTGGGAGTCGGTTTAGCTTTTACTTTCTGAGGCAAACTGGAACAAATGGTAAATCCGGAAAAACTCCTGGTGTGCATATTCGATCTTGTTTTGTTTTGTTGGACAAGTAATATAAAAAATCACCCTTGGAAAAGACGGAGGCCGGAAATTGGAATAGATAAATGAACTTGCTATTTGTCATGTTCTTCAAGGTAAATTAAATTGAATCGAACTGAAGCAAATAATAAACAAATTCAGTTTTCACAGGCCAATTGACAGTCAAATAGAATGCACATTTTTAGCCAGTAGATAAGTTTAGAGAAACATCACAGAATCGAGGGATGAACAAGAAAATTGAATTAGAGAAAGTACTTTTTCGCTTAAGAAACTCTGAGCAAGATACTCTTCTCTACTCACGGAATTAAGAATTGCAACTCATTCAGTTCTCCCATGGAAAAACCGAGAATAAGATGATAAATTGTACATTATAGGTGACAGAATTCATCAAAAAATTTTAAGAGTGAACTAAAAACTTGTGTAACGCTTAAGCAATAACAATTTGTATTCCATCCGATAAAATAACTGATTACAATTTGCGGTAGTTTCCATTTTTAGCTTAGCTGTAGAAACTTTTTGAACACGATCAAGTTAAGACGGTGTTATCTTTCGATGTCCTAAACTTGTTCTTTACAGAAATTAACGCATCTCTTTTTCTAATGTCAGCTGTCGATATCAGAGCAAGTAACCTGAAAGTTTGTTGTCCATTAGGAGCTGTTTAGCTTTTCAAAAAAACGTATTCATAACTGCAGGGCAAAACTAGATTTCTAAGGAGGTTTGACGGAAATTAAACGTCGAACTAACACCTTAATACCTTCAACATATATTATCAAAAATGTAACTTGTTATATTACCCGTAGTTTCTTGATTTGTTCGTCTGTCTCGTCTTTCTGGTAAGAGCTTTGCAAACAAATTGAGTAATCAGTTTGAAAGGTTCTTGATTCGAACAAGTGTAGTAAGTACTAACAACATCCACACCATTACAGCCAATACTGATAATGAATTCAAATTAATCTACTGTACGGTTTGGCTGTATTGCATATAACGACCTTATTGTTTATTCCTGTTGGAGTGCCCAGTGACACGCACGCAGCTCTAAACACCATTTCAAAGATATCTCATACACTCTTTTTTTATTAAGAACTAACTTAATAAGAACATTGAAGCTCCGCTGCCCGAAAAACAAGAACAAACTAAGAACAAACTAAGGCTGAACCAAAGATTTTTGGAAGTGTACAATGTTGAACTGCAGTGGTCCTACAGTACTAAGCTCTCCGATAACGCAATTACGACATTTAAAATTAGTTTGTTTTGGAAAAGGCTCTTCAAATTTCTTGTCAAACAGTGCACAAAAGCACCTTATCAAATTTTAGGCTCGGTTAGCCCCCCTACGGAAAACTGACACGGCCGTTAACGGTTAAGAACAAAATAAGAACATTTTGAGGCTGAAATTGCAGAAAAAATAAAAACAATGAGCCGGAGCAAACGTTTATTGGTTCTTAATAAAACTGAAAGAGTGTAACTGATACAAACTTCTGATGACTGTTATTGACTTTTAGACAAGATTTTTAAGGCTTTTTAAGTACTTGCGATTTAAAATGGCAGCTGTATGTAAAATTACTTTGACGTAAAATGAAACCTGTCGTAACGTTAACTTACAACGTAAACAACAGAGCGTAAAGTGCGAGAGTGTATATAGCAAAACTACAATCAAACCGAGTGTGATGTTGGGTTTTTTGTCTACTTCCGTTGCTGTTAAAACAAAATATTTTGTCAGGGTAACCTGAAACACAAAGGTGATTTTGAATTTCTTTTTTTAAAAAAATGTGAAATTGTGCGTTATTTTGGTATCGGTTCTCAATTCCATTTTCAAAGGCAGATAAGTGTTCCTTTCACAGTCTCAACTTGAAGCATTTTCTTAGTATCCTCTTATTCAGTCTTAATATATTCTCATGATCATAAAATAGGTTCTCATAAAATTAGAGTGTAATTCAGTTAGAAACTTACTCCCAATAGGTACGTTTTCATACACTTCAAATTAATTTAACTGTAAAGTGGGTTATAACGCATAACTTGTGTATTCAAAAATACAAACACAGCCAACATCTCATTTTTCACCTAGAGCCTGGTGATAAGTTCGCTTGGTGAGGCACAGTGAAAAACGTTGTTCCGTTGCCTTTTGAATAATTTACAAACTTATTCTTTTGAGCACTCAAACTTATATATACCAAAGCAAATTAAGATATTGATTCATTAACCATTTCTTTTTCTATGCCGTACAGTCATATATGTTCAGTATCAACCACAACGGTCTGGCTCGACTGTACCATTTGCTAAACTTTCCAGCATTTAATTTTGAAATTGAACAGTTACACAGCTTTACTCATTCTTACTGACGCCATATATAAAACGGTTTTAATTCACTTTTAGTTTAACTAGATATAATTACTTAACGGCAAATGAAATATTTGATGATACTTACGTCGACTTTACGAGATTATGCAACGAATTTTGACCAAATTTTTCTCAAAAATGACTGGAGACGAGCAACTCATGCCTCACAACACTGCAACTCCCAACAACTATTTAAAGAACATTAACGTAATTTCCAACGCAGTTCAATCAAACTTAATTGCGGTTGGTGGACACCCGAAATAATTTATTGACATGGTAATAAAAAGGATAAAATGTCACAGAAAACTCATTGTTATTATAAGGGAACGCTGTCAACAAAAATGAAGTGTCCGAATGTTAGTACATTTACAGAGAGTATAACGTAAGTACCCGTTCAAAGCCATTAAAGATTTACAATTCTTCCAAACGTCGGAGCCAATGATAACCTCATATTCTAAATAACTGCCGTCAGCTGTCGATTCGAACTGATGAGAAAGAAAAAGCGAATTAACTGCGCAACGCGTGAAATGATTACAGTGAACGCCAATGATCAAAACAAAAACGTCTTTTAAAAACCTTGTCTTTAGAATAATAGTGCTTGAATCACGCAGTCTAAAAGGTATTATGTGCGGCTGTTTTTAAAACAAGTTTTGGCTTAATTTGAAGGAGAGTCAATATGAGCTTCAAATTTGGAAAAGTCTTACGGTACGAAACACGTTTGCAAAAGTCTGATAATTTGACTTCTCAGAAAAAGTTTGGCTTTAATGAGGAGCCAACATTGGAAATGTCGGCGATCTACCCAATGCGCAGTGATGATGCTTATCATACGATAAGGGTCTGTGTCTGTCCCAATCTTCAAGATCTAGTTAGAATATTGGGCTTATTTTTAGGCTCGGGAAAAACGTCGATCTTTTCATGAGTCGAACTAAAGTTAACAACTAAATTCATGCTAAGTTTGACGTTTGCGCCACTGAATTGAGTTCGACAGATTCTATTTGGATGGTCTGACACGTTCTATCCGTCTGCTTTAGACGACTGAAATTTGGTTTATCTGTATTAAATTCGACGTTTGACCTAAACTGCCGAAAAACTTAACTTGGGTCGACCCGAACTGCAATTTAGTTCGACTCATGAAGAGTTCGACTTCTGTCTAAAAACCATCACTTTATCCTTGGAGGAAGTGACGTCAAACAACGTCAGATCACTGTCTGCTTCACGTACAAAAGGGTCCGGTGCTTGCACACTGACCGCTCCAGATAGCAGAGGAATCTGCAGTGTTGAGGAGTGGAGCATCATACGATAAGGGGCTGTGTCTGTCCCATTACTGTATGTGTAGTCACCCACGATACGGTGACCGATGCTTGCACAGTGAACCCTCAGCTGATGACGTCGCCCTGTTAATGGCTCCAGTAGGACCTTAGTGACTGTCTGTCCCTTGTAGTGTCCATGTGCCAACACCCTCACAAGAGTTGTGGCCGGCTAAGGGAATCGGGATGAAGTTTGTTAAATTTATTGACACATTCCACCACTAACTATATAGCTCATTTACAATCATTGCCATCACGTTATAGTGTGATTCACCATTTTTGACTATAATTTGCCATCATCAGCTATAATAAAATATCAGGGTTCAGCAATACGCATTTCATTTCACTCCTCTACTATTATAAAAAACTCGGGTTAATTTTTTCATTTTTCCTCCAACACTGCTCTCATTTGGAAAGAAAATGCTCTTTTATGTGTGCTTTTAAAAATATGCTTTTCAAAGAGTTTGGATGTTGCCAAGAGCCAAGTGTTTTCCAAAACAAAACTGGTCAGGAACTTTTTAAATTTTCGAATCTTCTGAATAGGGTTAGAGTACAATGTACTGTACTGAAATGAATGCCTTAAGCAGGTTCGTCTTTTTATTCTTGTTATTTTTTGTAAATCTGAGAGTTGTGTGTTACTTTGGTTTCAAACTGTAGTCCACACATGTGTATACCTTTGGTTTTATGCAATGATCTCCTTCATTGAAACACATCTTAAATCTTCGAGGATCAGTGGAATCTTCCCCAATTTCTTTTACAATCTCTTGGTGTTCTTGAACTATCTTTCCATGTACCTATTGATATATTCAAATCTGTTACACCACAGATAAATGAATCACCTTTGATTTTTGCCACTTTAGAGCTGCCCTAGTGTGGACAATAAATCCCTTGAGCCCAGGAAGGAGGATGGGGGGGGGCGGGGAGAGGGGCAGAGTCTCCTTTCTTAAAGTGACAGGGAGTTGTGAATGAAGTCATAGTTTAAACATCCTCCAAAAACTCCAGAATACAATGTGGCATACCCTTGGTTAAAACTAAAACTATGTATTTTCAGTTAACCCTTTCAGCCCCCAAACACAACATCTGATGCGTTGCTAAACTCTCCTAAATGGTACCTAAACTTTCCTTTAAAACAGTTTGGGAGAACTTTGCTCTTTGTATTAGATAGCTTGCTGTATGTGATTGATTCCTTTATTCTCACAACCGAACAACTCATTAGTATTAATATTCTAAGGAGAAGATAGTTGTTGATCAAATATCTGGGGCTGAATAGGTTAAACCATTCCAAATAAATGTTGACCAAATCTTGAAAGTCCCTAAAATAGCAATCAAAATCATTGACCTACTAAGAAAAAACTTAATACCTAAAAGCTTGCTGTTAAACTTAGCAAAGTCTTCAGCACATCTGAAACAACTTTAAGTACCCAGAATAAGAGATGGGGGAGGCAAAAAAATAGTTGGCTATCTTAAGGGGAGGCAGTGTGGCTCAGCAGTTTAAGATGCTGACTCATAACAAAAAAATATATAGTTACTAACAGAGATTAGATTTTGAGAAAATATGAAGACACCTGGATTCCAGGATAAAAGTTCTTTATCTTCGAGGTGACACCAAGCGACCCAATCATTTTACTCGACATGTCAAAAAGTCCTGTCAGCAAGTTTGATTTTATCAGAGTGTTCATGAATGTTATTTAGCCTGATTTTCATAGTTACCTTTGCACTTCCAGCTGGAGCAGCCCACCGGGAAGTGACAAGGTACACGTAAGAGTCTGAAACTACGACTGTTTTTCACCTTGCCCCAGTGTTCATGTACCGGTTTACCAAAGTATGCTGGAGAAGGGGGAAGGGGGCGGTTTGATCGATTGTTGTTATTGTTATTATTACTGTGGTTATTGTTGTTGTTTTCATTGAATGTTGTAGATGTTGTTATATAGCAGGCCCGTAGGCAGGGGGGTGCACTGGGTGCGCAAAAAGGTCCAAATTTGGAGCCCATTTGGAACAGGTTTATCGTAACACTTGGTGCAACCGTAAATCAAAACGACTAAAAAAAACGGCATAAGTGTGTTTGGCGAACTTTGC
>JAOBYF010146110.1:0-10991 GCA_025403605.1 Parazoanthus darwini | reverse complement strand
CCATCAGAAAAAAATTAACCACAAGGACGTTATGTAACGCTGGATTGTTACATAACAGATGACATAATACATTGCGTTATAGATTCTTTAAACACCCAGTTGCAATTTAAGATCGCCTAAGATTTCTTAGGCTCGCTTCAGCTTAGATCTGACGCCTCTGTTAAAGTAGGACTTAAATGAACCACTCTTCCACCATAGTCTGACTTGTACGATTTCTTAAAAGTCCGACTTTTACGATTTATTTAAATTTCAACTTTTACGATTCCTTAAAAGTCCGACTTTTACGATTTCTTAAAAGTCCGACTCTTACGATTCCTTAAAAGTCCGACTTTTACGCTTCCCTAAAAGTCCTCCTTTTACGATTCCCTAAAAGTCCGACTTTTACGATTCCTTAAAAGTCCGACTTTTACGTTTCCTTAAAAGCCCGACTTTTACGTTTCCTTAAAAGCCCGACTTTTACGATTCCTTAAAAGTCCGACTTTTACGTTTCCTTTAAAGTCCTACTTTTACGATTCCTTAAAAGTCCGACTTTTACGATTTCTTAAAAGTCCTACTTTTACGATTCCTTAAAAGTCCGACTTTTACGATTCCTTAAAAGTCCGACTTCTACGATTTCTTAAAAGTCCTACTTTTACGAATAATAAAAATACATATTTTTACGTTTTCTTAAAAGTCCAATTTTTGCGATTCCCTAAAAGTCTGACTTTTATGATTTCCAAAAGTCCTACTTTTACGATTTCAAAAAATCCTACTTTTACATTTCTATAAAAGTCCGACTTCAACGATTCCTTAAAAGTCCTACTTTTACGATTCCCTAAAAGTCCTACTTTTACGATTCCTTAAAAGTCCGACTTTTACGGTTACTTCGAAAGTCTGAGTTTTACGATTCCCTAAAAGTTCGAGTTTTACGTTTTCTTAAAAGTTCGACTTTTGCGATTCCCTAAAAGTCCTACTTTTACGATTCCTTAAAAGTTCGGACTTTTAAGGAATCGTAAAAGTCGGACTTTTAATAAATCGTAAAAGTCGGACTTTTAAGGAAACGTAAAAGTCGGACTTTTAAATATTCGTAAAAGTCGGACTTTTAAGGAATCGTAAAAGTCGGACTTTTAAGAAATCGTACAAGTCAGACTATGGTGGAAGAGTGGTTAAAATTTGTGTTCATTTAAGTCCTACTTTAACAGAGGCGTCAGATCTAAGCTGAAGCGAGCCTAAGAAATCTTAAAACGATCGTAAATTGCAACTGGGTGTTTAAAGAATCTATAACGCAATGTATTATGTCATCTGTCGTGTAACAATCCAGCGTTACATAATGTCCTTGTGGTTAATTTTTTTCTGATGGTTTAGCAAGCGCGATATGCCCAGATGCTAAGAATGATCCGCAAACTGTCTTGCATGTTTAAAGTTGTACCTAAACATAAAAAGAAAATACGAGGGTCTAATAACCCGATAGTTTATTAAAGCTTCCTCATAACCAGTTCATCTGGCGTACTTCCTTTCTGTTGTAGGGTTTTTAGTGGCGATTCATTAAAGATTCACCTCCATATTAATATGGAGTTTTAGTCTTCTTACTGGGCTTTGCAGTGACGCACAGCGTAAATTGTGTATTATTATTATTATTATTGTTATTATTATTATTATTATTATTATTATCATTCTTATAACTACTATTATTGTTATTACCGTCAGTTGCTATTATTATCATCATCAGATGAATAGAAGGATGTGTGAAGAAAAAACACAGTTACAACCACACTAACATAAATAACGTTGAATTGACATGAAATACAGTTTTGAAACTTTGAAACTAATGATTTTTACCAAATAGTTACTTAGCAATGAATAGACGAGGTAGAGCAAAACATCGTGGTTTGTCTGTGGCTGGAAAGTGGATCCAAATGATGTTTAAAAGCTGAATAGATCTGCAAGAGTCAAACTTGCGAGTGGTACGCGGCGCTTTCAATCAGGAGACGTGTAACACAGCACAACAGATTACTGGGTTGTTGCCTGCGTACCACAACGAATCATGCAGATTCGGATGACAAGGCCGCTTGAGATGACTGCCAGGTAGCACAAACAGAAACAACCCAATCAGGTATGTTAGCGCAGGTAATGAGAGAGCTTTGACTCCAGCACCCAATTGTGTCCGCTAAACTTGGATATTCTGCGCCTTGAACTGGGTGTTGTTATAGCCGACATAACTCAAAAGCAAAAAAAAAATATTAGTCGGTTGATACAGCTGGTGGAGGAGTACAGCTGTTTGTTAAGAGAGCAAGTTGACTTCTTATAACTGGATGTTTGCTTAATTTGGACGCAGAAGTTGGGAATACACCCCAAACAGACTATATGCATATGAGTATGTTTCACTCTTGAGGGTGTTGTTTTGGGGACGACCTTGTCGAGTTATCTGAAATAGGGTACACAAAACGCCTATTTGGGTGTGAAATGAAGGCTTATGCGCGCACCGAACCAAAAATTTGGGTTAGTTACCGCGGGGGACGGAGGACAGGGGGTCTATGGACCCTTGTCGGTCCTAAATTTCGGCTTCAGTCTCAAAAAACGTATTCCAATTTTGTAAGGTTACAATTATCAACAGTCCACTCTGAACAAAACAATATCCGTTGGTTTCCCTTTCTTAATTCGCTTACAGCCGATTATTTGATTTTGTTTCGACGGAAAAGGCAGCTAAGGGGGGTCGAAGTGTGATTGTTTGTGTCAGCCAACCTTCGACTGCAAATTGTTTTCCAAAGCATTTGTCTTGACGTTTCGCAATGTTCTAACAGTTTTCCTCCTAAATCGATCGTCCATTTTTTGTGACCTCCGATTCCCCCCCTAAAACATACATACACCCCCTCCTCCACGATATCAAATGGTATGTCTCTTAACCTTGTTACTGCGCAACATTTTTAATATGATCACTATTGGGAAAATTAAAATCAGAACAACACAATAATACGTTTATACATGCAGCACCAACTTTGGACGCTGAACCATCAAAAATTTGCTCAATGTGCTCTGGGGTGAAACTTTGACAGTGCTATTAAGAGCACGCTTACTAGTATACAAGTTGTAAAATGAATCAATATATACGTGGTTTATATTACTGACTTGCGCATTGTCATTGAGTACATTTCATCCCATGTTGCACAAGTTCGTCCATTGCTTCCAGTTTGAGCAAATTTGGCCTCAATATCAAATAATTGCTAAATCAAAGTGTTGGCCATTATTTCTGTAAAACACATTACAAATTGTTGTCACTTCAGGTCTCAGGCATCGATCGGCTCGTGTTTACATTTATGTTGTTCAGTTTCAATTGAGTTACGAGCTTTTATGACGGCATGGGTGTTAAAGGGTATTATTGGTATAAACTTCAACTGAGTATCAATATCAGTTTTATCAAAATACTTGGTAAACATTTTCTTTTATACCGCCATAAAAGTATTACACAAATGGGAAGAACATATACTGACGACATGCAACGACATATTGGTGATGTGTATTTCATGCAGCTGAAATTGCAATGTGAAACTTTAATCGGCGTTCTTACAAAATGTTTATAAGATACGGCAAAAGTGGAAAACTTTACATAACGATCCATGTTAGTCTGCACTCACCTTGTTTAAAGAACAGATTGAAAGTAATGGACGACTTGAACACACTGTTCCGTGCCAACAGACTCCTCATGACGTTTCTCGTCGATATCGAAATATATGTACTTACATCGGTCCAATTACTGCCACTAATGGTTCGCTTTAGAACTCATTTTGTAAATTTAAACCTCACACTACATCTGCTTCGATATAGTTCATCATTAAAAACAACAACTTTAATACGTACTATTCATGACAGAGATCATTTCGTGCCTGGCAAAAACCATTCTTGTTGTTGCTGTTGTTGTTGTTTGAACAAACGTGTGCGCGAGCCTTACGTGACTAGCGTGACTAGCGTGACTTTTAAAAGATGATAACAGATCTTTTGCAGCAAAAGTTTCGTTTTTTTTTTTTAAAAATCACAAAACGTTTTATCTTGTGCAGTTTTATCCACCTTTCCTGTTTTCGTTGGCAAAATTTACTTGTTTTGTTGTGCGTATGGTGTGACACGTGCCAAAATCTTGTTTATTTCAAAAGCGTGGAAATTGCAATTTTATAGACTTCTAGGTTACGTTCGCGTAGTATCTATACTAGATCCAACAAAAGTAAAACGACAGACTTAGAGATCTGGGTCTGAATTACCTTTGGTTAAAATATTGGACGATTTGAGACACTACCGGTCAGCTTTTTATTCTGCTAGAATCGGCTACTTTTCAGCGTTTATCCAAATGTCAAAAGTGCCTGTATTGATTCGGGGCTCGGTACGTTCATAAATTACCACAGATAAAAATAACTGTTATATCTTCACTAAGGAAGAACCAATGTATACAGTCAGAGTTGAAAAAGTCCCACAGGGATGTTTACCTTTTTGAAGCGCGAAGCCGAAAAGTGTCGAATTTCACGTTCTCGCGAAGTGAAATCCGAGCTTCCGGAGCGTTGAATGTTTTGTGTGGATTTCTCTCGTTCTATTGAAAATTTTTAAAAACTAACTGCATATCCTTCAGTTACCTACCTAGCCCTACCAATTGACAAAGTATGAGCAAAATTGATTTTTTGACCGTGGCCACGATTTCTTCGATTCTTACTGACATTCACTCTTAAAATTCTTAACTACAGAGGTTTAAAATACTTCCAACTGAAACGTATGCGCATTTTTGGTGTCAACGCGAGGCGTGAGAAAAACGTTCGCGAAGATCGATACGTTTACTAGTTTTTTAGAATAGGAAAAGCTGTTTTAAAAGCTTAATGTGGTGATGCCAGAGAGTTGACATGTTGTTTACACGCCGGTTTTCAAACTGCTCTGGCAAATTCCGCAAGTCGAAGAAACGACACGACAGAAAATTTTCACTAGATGCGTGTGCTTTGACTGTCGATAAAAAAGGTACGGCGGGGGTATTGAACACGTATTTACAAAAGTAATAACAGAACTACTTGCAGAAGAACTGTTAAGACTCGCAGTGACTTTCTTTACCTAATCTTGCAAAATGGAGTTATTTTTCCACTTTGCTCACTGAACCTTTTAGTGTAGTTGCAAAAGTGAGGTGTGCGAAAGAAAATGGGAGATTGCCGGACTGGTGTATTTATTAGAAAAAAAATTTAAAAGCTGTAAATTTCAATCTCTTGTTTTACCATAACTGTATACGTTTTCAAGAACTTAGTTTAAGCTTAACATTCTACAATTTTTGTTGAAATTATGACTCAGTTCAAGAGGGCAAACTTACCTACGCTTCAATTCTTATTTACTTTTACACGTACTTGTAGACAGTAAAATGTACACAGGTTTTTTACTTGTCCCCATTAATAGAAACAGTATTCCACAATCTGGCAATATAAAGATTTGCCTTCACGATCGGTCATTCTCAGTATCATACGTGACGCCCAAATAGAGTACCTGCTAATGATAAAGAGGGATTGTTTATAAAGGCTGTAAATACAGTGTATTAAGTCTCTTGTAATAGTCTTTAAAAAGTTGTGTTGTGACTGATCTCAACTGTTGGCGCTCTCTTATGAATACCAGCGAACGCTTCCTCCTCATTGCTGATGGCATCTAACGCCACATTATTTGCGGCTCCAGCTTCGACAGAATCTCTGGGGAGATGAACCGCATGCATCATTTGCTCCTCCATCTGCATGGCTGCAAGCGGGCACAACAACACCACTGCAAAAAAATCTTCTGCCATGTTGCCCACTATGCCAAACTTTTCACGCATCTGGGCCCGGATGCCAGTACCATAGGCGAAAAAGGCGAACAAGACAGCCATACCGATATAAGGCAGTCCAGGCTCCAGCGGTTTCAGTACTTCAAGAAGAATCGAGCTGTAGAATGGAATGGCTAACAGAAGCATCGAGACCCAGCGCCTTGAGCCATATAGCTTGCTAGCCGCGTTTCCCATAGGCCACCAGGGTGCAAAGATTGCCACGAAAAGGTTCGCAAGTCGTACGGCAGTGGGCCTGTAGAATATGTCAAGGATGCCAAATGAGAACTGAGGTCCGTTGGGAGCCATATCACCAACCTCTATCTTCAGTAGCCTCCACAGTGCCACGCACACAAAATTCAAGATGATGGTGTAGAACAACCCTGAGCAGATCGAAGCTGCTTGCAGGGCAGACAGAGCTTTCTCTCCCCCGCTCCAAAGCAAAGCGGTGGCTGTGGCACCTTCTGTTACCGCCCAAAAGATCCTTTGCAACACAGGTGGGTCTGGGTGTCCATTGGCTGACAAGCTGTCAATCACAAGAGAGCCACTGTCTGAACTGGTTACGAAGTATAAGACCAGACCAACGATAGACATCCCAGAAAGAAAGGATCCCAGTCCTCCGTACTGATCCATCAGGTCAAACCACATGATGGTTGAGCGACGGCAGGAAAGGCGGTACAGACCGTGAAACGACTCTGTGGAATCCTTGCCTCCCAATGGTGAACTGCAGTTGATGTTATTGATAGCTGCTTCGCGTTCCATTCGAATTCCCGCGCCTCCAAATACCGAGAACCACATGATTGAATATATTATCGGTATTGTCAGGGTATATGTGATAAATTCTTTGATGGTACGACCTCTTGAGATTCTGGCGATGAATGTTCCAACAAAAGGTGACCACGCGATCCACCATCCCCAGTAGAATATGGTCCAATCGTTCATCCATCCAGGTGCTTCCTTCTTATCAGGAGCATTTCCGAGCTGAGCAAAGGCGTCAGTGTGGAATCCCAGCTGAACGATCCACTGCAAGTAGTAGCCGCACGTCTGCACAAATACGTTGAGAAGGTACCAGGTTTCATCATAGAAGAACACCACCAGCCACAGGAACATTCCCAGGGCAAAGCAGATCTCACTGAGACGCCGGATGCCGAGCTTTACACCGCTAATGACAGATAGAGTAGCGAGCGCTGTGATGCACCAGATGATGATTACTTGGTTTACCCTGTTTTCCAGGATGTCAGAATTCAAGCGATTAAGTCCGCTATTCAGCTGAATCACTCCCAGCCCGAGACTTGTGCATACACCAAACATGGTGCACACAACAGACAGAATATCGATGATGTCGCCAAATGTGCCAAAGATCTTGTCGCCCAGGAGAGGGTAAAAACAAGAACGCAAAGTCATTGGCATGTTCCTGCGGTAAGCAAGGAATCCGAGGAGAAGGCCAACCAGGGTGTACGCGATCCATCCGTGGATACCCCAGTGGAACACTGTCAGGATAAGGGCATCTTGGGCTCGCTGGTTGTCGTTATATCTGAACAGAAATATCAAGATACGTTTGTATCTATACAACTACAACTATATATCGATCACCATTTAATGCATCCGTTGTGTACTGCTTGAGAAGCAGCACAAAAAATCCAATAGTAACAGTAATAATACGTTTTTATTTCACTTTTCCTTGTTAAATAGCTTTATATGTTACCTTTAGCTCAGCTACCCGGTTTCGTATTGCAGTACTCCTTCCCACTTCCAACTAAGCTCCGTCTTTAACAAATTCTCCCAACCCAACCCCAAAAAGGACGGTGGCCGTATTCTAACTCCTTAATCTTTCTATTTTTAGTTCAACAATTCATTTTACATACGTAAAACACTACGCAAATTGCTGAGGTTTCTTTTGTTTTTTCTTATCTTCATAGTAACAAAAAACAAAAACTTTTAGGTCGTTGGCGAACAAGTACGCATGATGACAGTTACCATTGTCTCGGTAAACAGCTGGCCAATATAACAAGCGCCTTATACTGGTGCCATCACGCGAAGTAAAAACCCAACTCTGAAACAAGGTCGGAAACCAAAAATACGTAAGAATGTCCAATGATACTGCAGTTTTTTACGTTGCACTATGTAGGAGCTATAGTATTCATGGAATTTGATCTATTTCGTTATGACCACGCATCATTCCATTTGAGAACTCGCCAGACCCAACTTTCCAATCAAATTTTCCACTTGCTACATTAAATGTTTTTCGTTGCCTTCCGTAAAAGTTAAATTAAATGTTTTTTCTTTTTTTAATTTTGTCACTTCTACATGTATTTCAAGGTCTAAATGGTGCATACTTTTAAGATTTCTAATCAAAAACTTTGCCTCAACAACACTAATCCAAATAACTAGTCAAAAAAGTCACTAACTGTAACGGGAAAAAAATCCTTTTCTGTACAGAAATTCAAAAATTGCTTCAAGTCGCATGGCTCAATTTTACGCACTGGGCGCTCATCAGACTAAAAGCTAAAAAGTTTTGCTGACATAAAATTACAAGCTTGGAATTAATGGAGATACCAACACTTGCTAGAAATTAAAAGACGCAGGAATTGGCTAAGAAATTAAGGTCGATTTTCAGACGCGCTAGAGCGTACAGCGCTGGAGCTAAGAAATGCAATTTATGCTTAGCTGAGAAATTTTGCATTTTAAAACAAACCAGCAAATTTGCTGAAAAAAGGGTCCCAAATAATTAGCAAGTGTCTGCATCTCGATAAAATCCAAACTTGTAATGTTAAGGCTTCCAACTTCCAACTAAATTCCGTCTTAATAAATCCTCCCTAAAAAAGCACTGCGGCCGTTTTTAACTTATTAATCTCAGTATTTTAGATCGCAATTCATTTTACGTAAAAAACTACATAAATTGCTTAAGTTTTGCTTAACAACAGCGTTAACAAATAACATGCAGTTACCACTGCCTCGGTAAATAACTGGCCAATATATCCAACGCCTGATACTTGTGCTATCACGAAAAGTAAAAACCCGACTCTGAAACACGGTTGGAACCAAAAATAGACTTCCTGAGAAATGTTAGAACGTCCTATAAGACTGCAGTTTTTTACGTTCTACTATGTTGGAGCTATAGAATTTTTGGAATTTGATCTATTCTATTATGATCACGCATCACAACTTTCCCATCAGATTTCGCACTTGCTACATCAAATGTTTTTTTTTGCCTTCCGCAAAATAGTTAAATGAAGTTTGCTTTTCTCCTTTTAATTTGGTCACCTCTATTTCAAGGTTTAAATGGCGCAAAAATTAACCTTGCTGTCGATTAACACAACCAAATAAATGTGAAGTTTGTCAAAAAATCACTACAAGTCTCTGCAACGAGAAAAAGTTCCTTCCTGAACCGAAAGTCAAATCGTACTTCAAGTCGCACAGCTCAAAGTTTAAAAAACAATAATCATGGGTGCCTTTAAAGAACATTGCCTCAAGGAAATAGTCTGATTCCCCCTAAGTTCAGAAATTTAGAATGAAAAATGTCTAAGCAAAACATTTTTAATCAAGCTACACTACATACCTTCCAACGTAACGGTTCCCGTATGCACCAGGTGTATAGTGATATATCGGCTCCGCCACTCCAAAATAAAACAAACCAACGCCGATCCCCGCCGCAAACAGCATGGTGAAGTAGGTAACGTCGTTGAACTCAGGTTTTTCATCTGGTTTTCCAAGTTTGATTTTAGCGTACTTGGAGAAGTAAAGTGCGACAATAAAAGCCGCCCATACATCTTGTGTACCAATGTACAGCCACGTCCAGGTTTGGGTGACCCATAAACTCCACTTGGGCAGCACGTCCGCGGCAACTTCAGTCCATTTCAGACAAAATATCACGAACGCCCAGATTATGAAGGCCGAGAGAAAAGTAACAACTGGGTTCAAGTTAACATGCAATCGACCGATTGTGAATTTCAATGTACGGCACTTCTCTCGCTCGGCTTTCTGAGCGCGATCTTCCTCCATGTTGCTCTGTTAAGAGCTCAAGAAGAGTGAGGAGTGATTTCCCAACACGCGGAAGTAACCTTATAACAGTTTTGCTGCGGGCCATGTTCTATCGCCTATTGTTTAGACAGAAACCAATTGAATTCGTCCAAACAACCTGAATCACCCAACCGAGCAATATCGTCACATTTTGTACTTCAGTTGCATGGGTGGCTGTCAATATGGACAACTTACAACAGCGTTGCTGCGGGCCATGTTCTATTGCCTATTGGTTAGATAAAAACCAAGTGAATTCGTCCTAACACTGACCCAATCGAGCAATATCGCCACGCGACTGTTGTGGCTTGTAGTTAAGTAATTTAGTTTTAATATTTTTTTAATATCTCCGAATTTCTTCATGGGCGAAAGACCTTTTACAGTTTTTGGTCAAAAAAGCACTAAATTTCGGTAACCTTCTTTAGATTTAGTCGCTAGGTTTTGCAAGAATCTTGTTCATACTCATTTGTCTCATTATTTGAACAGGTCACGTGACTTGTGTTCGGATCGGGGGACGAAACAACCTCGGGCAGATCAGTCACGTTATCTGCTCAGGAATCGAGACCACTACTCACTAGTTTGGCGACTAAACTTTAGAAACCACCACAAGATAATCGCTCTTCACAACGCAAACATAATTAAAATTATTACTTGACCAGTTAGTCCGCACGTTAACGAGTGCCATTTCATATTTCCCAAGTCCGAAACAACCCCTTCGTCGTTCTACGTAAGGGAATTGTTCCTTCACTCCTCAAAAAAATGTTGTGTGGGGGTATTAATCTGTGTTGGTTTTCTAAAGTTTAGTCGAAGAGATACGATTTAGTTGTGGCGAGAGGCCTTAGAAAATCAGATCTCTCTGAGAAAATATTTAGAATTAGATACTCTTCGAAGAGTAATTTTGAGCATTCCGGGCGTTCACTGTCGCTCGTATTTCGGTCATCAGTTAAATGGGATCATAATCTCACCAAAACACCGCCTCCTTTAGCCATTTTTTTGCATAAACGCGGCCCTTACATTTTGCCGTTTGAATGTTGTTTACACTTTGAATCTTTGCAGATAATTTGCTGCATTACCATACGTTACATTTGGAAGTTTGAAACTCGTTACAGCTCAGCACAGTACACTTTACGCTGGCGCCTGCTTCAGGTTTAACCTGATAAGCTTACTGTTGCGAGAGGGATGAATTCTTCAA
>JAOBYF010145999.1:0-10993 GCA_025403605.1 Parazoanthus darwini | reverse complement strand
AGTTCGGCTATATGTCCGATATAAAGGAAGAAATTGTAACGCAGCCGGACTGTTGGTATACATCAAAACTCCGGTATTAATTCTCACCAGAGATATTCGCATACCGAGCATTTTGTTTCAACAAGACTCTGAATCAAGACTAAAGCCTTTAGAGTGAGAGAAATTGTAGATCTCCAATCCTGAGAAAATGACGCTGTGTTTTTCTGATTTAGCTTAACTTAGCACGTAAGCGGAAAAATTATAAGAAACAAATTTAATCACACTTTGCTGGCATGCGATGTTCTTGAACAAAATGCACAAAGTGAAACATATCAACTGTGACTCAAAAATGAAAAAAATTGTGTATCTATATTCTTGGGTTCAAAAAATGATTATTATAATGTAGCGTCAAACATTAGTTCATACATTTTAAAGCTAGTAAAATTGTTCTTAATGGCTACCTATTACTTTCGACTGCACTAGCAAGATAGACATGTTCAGTGTATGTTTTCAGTTCATTTATATGTTATGACAAAATTGTATATGGCCGTCCTTGGACCGTGTAAAGTATTACCATTGCTATTAGCTACAAAACAGAACCTTTTCAAAATTTAGTTCTTGAGATTATCTGTTTATGTGTGTATGTATGAACATATATTTGAAGCAAAAAAAAAACTAGGAATGATTTTGTGTTAAAATCAGATCAGTAAAAACTTAAGTGTAAAGCTGTAATTCACTTTACTTACTCTTAAATACATACCTGGAACATCAATCCTTATAATTTTATGGAATCGTTTGCTCCTCTGGGGTGTGTATTTTCACGAGTTATCTCAAGTTTAAAAGACAAATTTGTGCTAAACCTTCTCAATTAGTTTGGTCATCACCGAAATCACCTGCTGGCCTCAAAGCTTCAGCAGGATCAAGGCAGGCTCAAACTCTACTCATGGTGTATTTGATCAAATTAGTTTGTTTGAGTTTGGATAGCTGCTACTTCCAGTACTAATACCGAGGAACAACAGTTCAACGATCAGTCAGTACTTGGCCCTTTTCGGTGCAAGACACTGAGCGACAACAATGACTCTAGTTCGGCATGTATTATTCTAACGTGGCTTGGCGTTCAACTCGACTTCAAGAACGAATTTTCAACTTGTAAGAGCTTGAAAGGTTGATTACGGCTATGCCAGAGTTCTACTGAAAATGTTTCACGTAAGGTTATCAAAGATTCAGTTGGACTTGCCAGAACTGAGAATTTGTTCCCGTGCAGCAAAGTTATACTTACTGCTCGTGCAAAAATACTTTATGGACTGACAAGCCATTCAATAGAAACTCAAAGGGATCTTGAAGGAAGAGGTTTTCTCAGCAATTTAAAGTGAATGATCTTGTCCAAGCAGTAGCTTCTCTTTAGAGAGAACAGAACAACTTTAGACCCAAGGATCATGCTTCTTAAATCAGTGCATGGACCATTAGGAATTTCTGAAGGAGACATCACTCTTTTTCCCCGGCCAAGAAGGAAGTACGATATAATTTATTATTTTATAGATGTATATATACCTCAAGAGACGTTGTTTTACCTTTCAATATCTATGTGATTTTTGCCAACAACTTTTTAAGCGTAATTCTATAAAATTTATAAAACATGAATATACTTTTTTTATGCACGATACTTAAGACAAAGTGTAGTTGTTATTTTTTTTATATGTGCTATCGTCATAAGATTATTTCAGAATCTTTCCGGTTTGCTCGGCAATTTGGATTTAAGTGTTTTCTGCTAAATATTCATGACAAACTAGCTGTGAAATAGCATGTTTTAAACTGCCGGTTCGAGCTTAACTTCGTCTTAAAAGAGCACAGCCGCTGCTGCTAATAGCTAGTAGGAGTTGCCATTTCATTAAGAACACATTTACTATGTTTATTGTTTCTTGCCGACTTAGAAAGCTACAACATAATTTCGAGAGTAGAAAAGCCCTACAATTAGTAATATACCGTTCAGTTTCGCGAGAAACTGGCGGTATTCTTCAGAAGTGATTCGATCCAAAATTGGAGTTTCAACCAAGTTTCGTTGTGAATTCTTTTCACTTTCTAACGTCACTAATGCGTCACATATAGAGACAGCTCCGTGAACTGCGACTTTTGAACGCTGAAATTTTGCATTTCCTTCTGCTTACATCATTTCCACACGAATCAACACGGCACCAGAATGAATTCACAGAAATATGATCCGAGATAATTAAAAAATCTTTGTTAACTTTTCGCAAGATTAATAGCTAATTAAGAATTGACTGAAGAAACCGCCGAACAACTTTGCCAAGCCTTAAGTGTTTGATAAACATAATTTTGCTTCTTGTGATTAGGAAATGTAAGGAGGAGAAAGATTTTTTGTTCATTTGGAAGTAGAGGAAAACTAGAAAAATCACGGGTTGTAATATACTGGCCAACAGTTAATTTGAACCTTGCCGCGAATCCAACACAGAACTGGGGTAAACAAACTGTCTCTATACTGGCATGTAAAGAACTACTGCAAATACTGAATATGCAAATAATTCGGTGCTTTTTCTAATGACACGCCAGCATTTTTGAAATGGGCCACAACAGCGTTGTCTTCCCTTAAAACCAACGACAATTTTCGATTGGTTTTTTGAGAGTTTATGAGATTCTTTTTTAAGTTCACACCAATAGTGGTCATTTTCTGTCGATTGTATACAGTATTATTAAAGCTAATACATTTACAAAAAATGTTAATAAACAAAATGGAGAAGGCGACGGTGTTAGAAACATTAATAAACAGCGTTTGCAGACTACACAAACTGGCAGAATAAGCTTCTGTTTGCTTTCTCACTCCTTTATAATGAATTAATCGATACATAGGTTTTAATAAAGTTTTAGCTTTTCAAAGTTTTTGCTTTGTGTACTATATAAACACACTGAAGTCTAATAAAAAATGCAATCCTCGCTATGAAGTTAAGCTACACGTCTCTTAAAACAACTTAAATTTGCTATTCGCAATGCGAAAATACTTTACACCACAATTTGTCCGCGCAGACTCAACCCTTTCTGTTTTGATAAATTGGTGTTGATTCGGCAATGATTTTACTAGATATAAATGTGACAGCCCTCGAAGAATACTCCACCTTTCCAACATATCCTGCAAATCAAAACGGTGGAAGGCTAATTACATCTCGATGGCCCTCTATCATTGAGAATTAGTGTAACAATAAAGTACTTGAATGAAATTTAATCAACAAACGCATGTCAAGTTGTTTTGCTTGTTTGCGCCAGGCATGCTCAGGTTATTTACAAAATAGGAACGAATGAGATACAATTCTAAATGACTGATATACACCATAAAACGCGCGCAGGTGGTCCGAGCAGAAGGTGAAAAAATACGGAGTTTTGTTTTTGTTTATTGCATGTTTCTGTGGTATAAAGAGGTTGGTTTGGCCTTTTGCGTGGCAGCTGAACGTGGAATTTGTCGTTTGGACCCCCTTCAGTGGTTATGCATATATCTGAATAAACTTTTCCCAGCCAGGTAATTAGTTAACGCGAACAATGTTGAATACATGACGTCGGCTTTCCAAACCACAATTGACGATTCGCCGAGTACTTTTCAAACTAAACAATTGAAAGCGTTAAAATGTAATTAATATAGATATGAGTTTATTTATACTGGTCCTTGAATGTGATTGGCTGCCACTCAAGTGAATCGCGGAGTACAGTTCGTAAGGCAAACCACTGACGCATGCAAGCAGTTGGAAGGATCGACTCGGTGCATTCAGACCCGTTCCTCGACACTTTTCGAAATAGTCTTTGTACCACTTTGTTGATCAAGGCTTAAGAGACTTTACACTTCGGTGCTGCCCAAAACAAGCAACAGAAAATCTACAGCTTTACTCACAGGTGATTTGTGAAGCTTTAGAAGAAAATTTTCATATTTGCAGATATGGCCGATTCCCCAGCTAATTCGCCGGAGCACCCGCCACCCAACGATCTGAACAACAATATGGAGGTCAAGTCTGAGAGGTCGGCTGACTCGCCCGAAGGTAATTCGTTGTTCTCGCAACTTTTCTTCAAAGTTTCGAAATAAGATTATCGTTTAGGCTGCTCGATAACTAACTTCTAATTAGGCCAGGATTTCTCAAGGATTAAGTGTTAATCTTAACTGAAACAACAATATGCTTTCTATCTCCTTACATTTGGACGTGCTAAAACGTTACATTCAGCACTCTTGTAATGTCTGACCGAGTCCGAGGCTTCAGAGGTGACCGGCAACCCTGGACGGTCTATCAATGGCACTCGATTACATTCTAATCTTTGGATGTACTTGTGTGTATTTTCATCTGCAGGGAGTCCGAACTCCGAGACGGAAGATGCAAAGCAGAAAAGAAAGCAGCGGAGGCAGAGGACCCATTTCACATCGTACCAGCTGCAAGAACTTGAAGCAATGTTCTCACGAAATCGTTATCCTGATATGGCAATGCGAGAAGAAATCGCTATGTGGACGAACCTTACAGAAGCTCGAGTTAGAGTGAGTTGATTTACTGTAATGGGTTACTGCGGCGTTTTGCTTTGAATAATTGAAACGTAATGAGCAGTAAAAAAGCAAGTAAAGTGTAGGAAAGGATTCACGTCCAATTTATGTTCTAACAATGTTGTGTCTTTATTGAAGCATAATAACTTTTATGATATTAACATATAGAGTTTCCTTCCATTTACTGCGCAGTTGAAGAAAGCCTGTCATAGTTTGCCTGTTTGAAATCTTGAAGTCTTGACAGCACTTATCGTAGATTCTTAAATTATTAACTGAATGATTGCAGAGCATTGGAGACACCTTAAAAACAACTGCTCCATTTTTTTTCGGATGAATTGGCCTTCTTGTAAATTTATACAATGCTCCCTAAATAAATGGGCAAATATTAAATTCAAATCAGTGATCGTTCAGATTTCACCAAAGTGTTTGCTCTTTTTAATGCTTTCACCAGGCTGTACTTCCGTGCAATTATCTTGTTTACAACAGGACTAGATAAACCGATCCTTAACACCTGCCGTAAATTGTAATGTTAAAAGTAACACTAAAAACAACCTGTATGAAAGTAAAAGAGGCGAAATCAAGACCCTTAACTGAAAATAAATCTCTGTTTGGAATCAAGTGTGACTCCTTAAGTTCTTTTGTTAGTCGATTTCTTTGCTAGTCGTTCGCCAGTATTATGCAACTCAAATCTTAACACCTTTGCAAACACCATAAACCCAGCTAACTGGTGGCGATAAATTGGGATCTGACAGGTGAAAAACTTTACAAATTTCGAATATGCGATACTTTACATAAGAAATTAAGGAAATTTTCAACCCTGCTAAATAAGAGCACTAAATAAAGATGGCCATGAATTGTGACGCAGCATTAACTCGCACTGTTAACCGTTTCAAGAGAAAGTTATGAGGGATTTCACAAAGCGAGTCAAGGTTTTATCAAATTTGTATTTCAGGACAGGGAGCAAATAAACACAAAATAGTTCTTCATGCAGTTACGATATTTTATAAAACACTTGGCTTGGAGATGGAACGTTCAGAAAAAAACGAACGAACATATTTCAAAAGCGTGATTGCTTGAATAGTCATATAATACAACTGAGTGAATAGTGTGCTGTCGCCTTATTTGCCCCACTCTTCAACAAATCGAAAGCTTGAAGCAGTGCTTGTTTAACAAGAAACTAAATACAAACTAATTGTTAAGCTAGCTTTACTAAATCTGTTTTTATTTCTTCAAATATTGTTAATAATCCCGAGGCGACAATTTGTAAGCTGTGTCTCCTAATTCTTTATCACCACATAGGTGTGCTTCAAAAACAGACGAGCCAAGTGGCGAAAGAAAGAGAAAAACAGCCCTTGTACAAGTGGACTTGGACAAGATAAAGGGAATCCAATGATTCCGGGTATGAATGGCTTCTTTGATAGCAACAACGCTATACGCTACGATCCTGGTGAAAGTCCAACAGCGGGCTACTCAAATTACGGCACCAATTACTGGAACAAAACCGGCTCCACGCTAACCTACAATTCCGGTGGCAACTTAGGATACAACTCGTATACTCAAATACCGCCGCCTTGTCCTGTACCGCCGACAATCTCCGCTTCTCTTAGCCCTCATGCACAAAGCGTCTGTTTCTCAACACCAGCAACTGAAAGTCCGGGCTACCCCAGCGCTGGCGGCGTGCCAAGTCTCCCTTCATATCCGTATGCGCAAGGCTACACCTATCAAGAACAGAACACTGGGCTGGCTACCATGCCAGTGTACTTGAAAGGACCCGTGAAATCAACTCCCATAAATCATCACTCTAACTTCTCGCAAGCCAACCCGTACACAACATATCCCTACGGTGCTGTGACGGAAATTCCTATTTAGGACGAAGGAGTCTTTGATGAACAGACACTTTTATTATATTGTGAGAATTAAGCTTACAAATGCTGTACAGAGATTGCGGAAAACCTGTGAGGTTTGAAGTTGAAAGAATCGACTCCGTTTCTTATCGCTTCGAGGTTTAAAACCTTCCGTGATTACACAGCGAAGAACGACGAGACACGTTGTTGATTATAATATAGATTGAATTCATTGACAGTACGTCTGTCCTTTTGTTTTGGTATATGAATGTAAAGTTTTAGATGAAAATTTAGAGTAGATTTATCCTTTAGAGCTTGAAGTTTTAAAGCAGTACTTACAAGAGTAAGACATTTTTTTCTCGAAGCACTACTCGCTTCTTAGGCTACATTTATGTGTTATAATAGAAGAAAAGACCTGGAAATTTGCTTAAAAAATACAGCCGAGAGACTCCACGTTCTGATTAATGAAGTTCATCTCATTTTTATTCAAATTGTACGTATTGTAGTCACACGAATTCACGAATAATCACACCAACAAAATCTACGAGGTTTTGTCTATTTGCAGAGTTTAATTCGACTAAATCTGCCTCCTTATTTTGCTAAGAAGGTTTTTATAGTTCAGATAAGTGCGTGTTAATAATGGTTTTGTCTATGCATCGTGTATTTCTCGCATCTAATCCTGAGGAACATTGAGAAAGTTATTAAAGTAATATCATTTCATTCTCCCAAGGCGCAATGGAGTGTTGAGAAGCCTAAAACATGACTGTGTACACACAGCTTAAGCCCTGATCTTAAGATCTCTCACCACATCAAGAATAATAGTCTTTCTTTTTGTATCCTTTTCAAATTCTTCTCAAGAATGCATAAAATTTGTGACTGAAACTGAGCTTGTAAAGTAAGACGAAAATTTGACTTTGGGATGTGGAACTGAATGTATTCTGGAGTCTATCGGTAATAAATGGTTGTTTTGTTCTGAAGTCTTTTGTGTACCGAATACGTGTGTGATTTCTTTCAGTTAGAAGCTACTATAGCGACAAAAGAAATTTCCAATGCTTGAACTGAAAGCACGGTTTTTCGAAAGGCACAGAGTTTTTGAGAACAACAAAATTACCGTGTAACAGTACGCTACGTTTTACTATAACCTTTCTGAAGTTTGATCTAATAAACATTCGAACGAAGGCTCTTTGCGGTTCTAGAACTTAGCAACGGAGTGTTACCATTGTCTTGTCAGTTCCGAAACGGAGGGCATTTTGTTGGCAGAATGCACTAAAAAAGCTTTCGTAATTTCTCGCCGTTAATAGTGTTATCTATTAGTATAACCAAGGTTGGAAAAAGGGTCAATGACGAATTCACAAAGGCCTTAGTTACTTCAAAAAGCAAAGTGGCGGCGCGACAAAGCCCATTGCAGCTAATTGTTCAAGTTTTCTGAGACTTCAAACCTTTCATTTTTCTTTGCAAGTAATTGTCGTTTCAGACAATTGAAAAACAAGTTCTAAAAAGTTGATGTCTATCATATGCAAAATTACAGCTTCTTCGTACAACTTTCGTGTCTCGTAAATGTCTGGCAAAAGCATTCTTTTATTCTTGTGTTCCCATGAGATGAATATATTAAAAGGTTTTGTCTACTTTTGGTTGCTTCTTAATATCTTGTGCAGAAAAAAGTATCTCTTTTCTAAAATTCCAGAAGCAGTTTTGGCAATGTTTATAAGAAACGATGCTACAGCTTACCGAACGGTAACTTGGAATTTAAATGATGGTTGAAAACTGGACCTTTCGGTGGTGTCGCTGTTAAAACGTGACAAATTAAGTTTTGCAATGCAGGAGGGAAGAACAAAACATCAAAATTAATGCATTGCAGCGTTTTGATTTCATGAGCTCCAAAATTATGCCCACCTCAAAATACATGCACGTGCAGTTTGAAAAGGTATACCTTAAAACAGCGTCAAAAATTGCAGTTGAACTAGCTTTTTTCCAAGAAAAATACAAAAAATAACAGTGTCCTACTATATATGCTTTGTGAAAAGGTTTCGAGACGTTAAAACTATAAGTTTGCCATTATCTACTCGTTTCAATACTTTTGTAACTGAGTCATTTACGAGAGATCTTTCAATTTCACGGATCTTATAATTTAACCAGTGTTTTTATGTTGACTTATGTTTTTATGTTCATTCTATTGCACCAAATTTTTAATGTATCAAATCATGTTTACCGGGTAAAACATACAAACTAGAACAGGACAAAATACTACTAAATAATATACTAACTAAACTATTAGAAAGTCGACTGTTAATGATTGCCCACATGGCCGAAGTGTTCCTTTTCTTAAAGAGTGACTTTTACCACCGGACGGTGCCACTGAGCTGCCTAAGGATAAAATTGCAATGTAATTGTATTCTATACCATTACTATCAAGTGCAAAATGGCCATGATTTTAGTTTCGTGTTCTTAGCAACGTAAACATTTTCCACTCCGTTAATTTTCCTTTGGTTGCCATTGACATATATTTAGAGTAAAACGTTTTTATATCAAAACAGGTCAAAATAGGTCGGCTCTACAGTTGAAACTCTATAAAGAGTGGAAATTTCAAATTGCAATGAAGCAAAGCGAGGTTCGTTAAAACAAGTTCAATGCAAACAACGTGAATCTAACAAGATTGTAATAAAGGTCAAGAAATGGAAAGAAAAAAAGACAAGCTAACGGAATATATCAATCAAATGGTAATAGTCATTCTTTTAAACATCAAAAGCGGCGAAACACGATTGTTAAAGTCACTGCTTGCGTGTCCGGATCAAGACTTACAGAACGAAACCTCCTAAAAGTTTTCCTTTATCTTTTTGTTCAGCAAGCCTAAAAACTAAAGTTAAGCAAATTCAGCATAATTGAGTTAGTGCGTTAACTGAGAAAGCTAGGTTTCATGAACAAACAAGTTTTGTATGTGTACACTGAACCGTTGTCAACAAATAAAGACAAACTCGGCGAGAAAGAACCCCCAGTTTTCCTTTTAACCCGAAGTTTTAGTTTAACTACATAATTTGTAAATGTTCTTTTTATAGATTTCAGTGTAGTTATTGTTGGGCACGATCGTATAAAAAATTCAGATAATTAAAATTTAGTTTGCTTACTCTTTTTATCTTCGGGCTTAACAACGGCGTAAAGTTGTGTAAACTGAATAAGAAAAAAATTCAGTCAGGGCTTCAAGGCAAAACTCTACACGCTTTTCTTTTAAGGTCTAAACTAAATTTCTGATAAACTTTCTCATACACTGAAACTTTAGAAAAATCTGAGTCTCGGTTTTCTCATAAAATTTATTTTTATAAAGAAAAAAAGAGCGTTTGCAACATAGCATAAAATAATAATGTGAAGTGGAGTGTTTCTTAGTTGATGTTAGAAAACATTACATATGTTGTTTAACAACAAAATACACGAGGTTGGTGCACTCTTGAATTGATTACTTACAGCTCACTAACACGAACCAAATTGAAATCGGACTGTACATGAAGACTACGAGTTATAGGGAAAACAAATCTGGTCAGTCTTAGTTTGCGTCCGCGATTAAGCCAAATGTGCGGTTGATTCAACAATAGTTGACATGGGATGTTTTCACCGTGAAGTTGGGTAAGAAGCTGACAAAATTACACTGTACAATACCAACTTTTGTTGATCCGCAACCACATTCGGTCATATACCACTTATTACATTTCAAGCTGACTACCAAACCCGCTCGTTGCTTATGTTTAGGTTTGTAAGAATTCTACCAAAACTAAAATTTAACTGGTTTTAACACTTTACAATAAGAAAGAGCAACACGTTCATAAAAAGTAGAAAAGATTATACTTGGTTTGTTTCTCTAAGGGAAAGTTTACTGTTTATGTAGCGTTGGCATCGAAGCGGAGAGGAAATAAAAAATATTTTCATTTACCGGCAACTGTAATATATATGGTACGAACCAGATGTGCCATGAAAGTCAATCAAGTTCAGTCTTAAGCGCAGTATAAGACAATGTTCCTTCACAATCATTACCTTAAATGTGCCGTAAAAAAACTAACAAAAACTAACCAGTGTGAATGATGACCAATTTTGCAAACGTTTCTGAACAAACAATTGCCCGTTGGTAAAAGTTGCTCTTTTGTAAAGTTTTGCTATGTTTATTGCTTCTAACATACCACTAGTTGCTTCATAAGCGGAACAGAAAATATCAACCAACTTTAAACCAATCGGACAACGAGTTACATCAGTAATCGATTTGTAAATATTCGGTACCAACCCTTGTCACAAATACATGAACGGTCTCTAACGACGTTTCACATTTTCCTATTCCAAAAACACTTCCGAAAAGA
The DNA here is from genome assembly GCA_025403605.1 of Parazoanthus darwini. NCBI lineage: Eukaryota > Metazoa > Cnidaria > Anthozoa > Zoantharia > Parazoanthidae > Parazoanthus > Parazoanthus darwini. Next base: position 308 of record JAOBYF010145999.1, on the reverse strand, counting down.
AATCAAATACATGGAAGAACAATGAAACGCACCCCGGGCGAAATTCTACCAATCCTTGCATTATGTTAAGAATGTAAACATTATTATTTTAGGCCTCGGGGCGAATCACCTAGCCCTGTTCAGATTTTAAACTGGAATGATCTGATATCATTACGAAACAATACAAAACAGTTACACCCTTTTCAGATCTTATTTTTTTCTATATTTAGGCCTCAGGAAGCTTCACCCGCTAGCTTTGACGATAATTTGAGGGATATTTCTATCGTTACGAAACCAAACTGTTATCAACCGGAAAGGGAGTATGTGTG
>JAOBYF010145888.1:0-10993 GCA_025403605.1 Parazoanthus darwini | reverse complement strand
ATATACATGTTTTCTTTTAAATTTGTTGAAAATTTTCGAAAAATAAAATTTTCGAAAAATCCGAGATTGCGGCCAAGATGGCAGCCATGTTTTCAAATGACTGTTGCCATAGTCACAGTTCTTAATTAAAACTTTATTTTTGTCATGGAAAGTAATTAGCAAGGTTAAAGCTGCTTACATGCGAAATGGTCAGCTTTTATCTGTAACCATTTCGAACCTTCAACGTTGGTGTTTCTCAAAAAGGTCCAAACGTTGAAGGGTTAAGGGTAATCAGTATTTCATCCCGTACCCGAATTCTCAAGGTAATCATCAGGTGATTGATGATAGCGTCCTGTAGAGAATCAAACTGATTATTGAAAACGAACAGCGGTATCCATCTTGTAATTGGCCCTTTCACTCAATACCGGGTCGGCAGTGAACATTATTCAATCAATATCCAACATCTCGTCATATGATAAAGCTATAGGCATGTTCGTGTACTGGCTTGTCCCCGACGTACTGTTTACCTTAACTCAAGCCAAGATTGTCTCATTTTCTTTTAATGAGTAATCTTAAATTCTCAAAATCAGACAAAAATGAAAGCAGTGGACGAAGAGAGGTTCTTTTTAAGTAGCTAACTATTTTTAACAATAAAACGGGAGAAAACAGACTAACACGAACTTTGTCAAAAAATTTCCGATTTTCCGATTTTTCTATCAGCCTTTAGTTTGCACAATGACAATAACAAATCACAAATTGATATCATCTATTTTACGTCAAAAATATGTCCTTGCTTCAAGGTTTCGGGTCGGAAAGCATTGATTTCCCCGCAAAATTGCTGACTATCAAGCCCATAAAAAAGACTGATGGAAATCTCACCAATCTTTGTCAGGCCTGCGTTGTATGCTGTTTTATCTGTTACCATTTTGAAACAAGTTGACTAGAAAAACATCTCCCTCTTTTACCTTGAAGTTACTGATAATTAGGACAAAAATAAATGCCAAATTCCGGAGCGAGAAGGTCAAGCTGAAAAAGGTCTTCACACAGAGGAAACACTTTGAAAAATGACCAATTGTAAGCATATCAAGTATCGTGACTGCATATATCACTTGATTTTCGCAAAGATTTAGTTTACCACAAAAAGCTAAGGGCCTTTTATTTGCCGGGTTTTCTTTCGTAAGAGAATTAAACTACTTTGCCGGACAAAATCATCACGAGTTTTTGCCATTCGTTCTTAATGGTAGTCTTTTCTGTATTTTTTTCAGTTTGCTTTTCATTCAGAATTTCAAATCACGGTGGTAATGTAGATACGGCCTTATGGCCACCTCGTCAATACAGTCACCTCGTTATTCGGCCACATGCCATACATTTTCTTAAAAAATTACCCCGTTAAGGCGGTCACCTGTTAAACCGTCCAATGGCCACATTTTTAAGTCCCAAAAAGTATACTCCTTTATAATTTCACTATGGTCACTTGCACTAAATTTCAATAGAAAATGAAAACGTAATGTGACTTCATTGAATGCTCATTTTCTAGTCATCACTTTGAAGTAGCTATCGGACGATTTATATTGACGAATTTTGTACAGCGGCTATAGCAAGAATGTTACGACTCCATCTCAGAACTTTTAAAAAGCAATTGTGAAAGGAAGTCTCAAAGAAAAAAGTCAAAAATAAAAATTAAAAATTTTTTCTGATAAAGCCGACTTTCCTCTTTTTTTTATCATGTACTTGTACGTCATTGTGTTCTGCGCAGTTTGGGTGATTTATCGTTTGTTAGATTACTTGGGGAACCTAACCGACATCAAATCACTTTAAATGACCCCGAACTACGCAGAACATACGTACAAGTACACGATAAACAAGACGTATGCTAACCTTATTTCATCATTCATAGCAATATCCTATCGTTTTGAGAAATCGAGTGAATTCCCATGCAACGTCTTATTAATCATGCAACACGACCCCAATTTACAAACTGCAAACTTGCGCTGTCAGCTCTAGAAACATTGATACTGTGGTGTTTTTGTAAACGAAACAACGCCGTTAGTGGAGCCGTTTGCCACTTACCTGACTGCTGAAAACGCTGAACGACCAAGCGGGTCCCTTCAACATTGTGGTGTTGTTTGCTAACCAATCGCTCTTCCGCTACTTCACGCAACACAAACTCCATTCGAATGATAATGATGGAACAGAGAATCAAACTGACTATTGAAGCAGAACAGAAGTGTGGTTTCTTTGCGCAGTCAGACATGTTGGAAACGATAAACTTTAATACCACGCTAAGTCTAACCAGGCAAGTTCTAGAAAAATCCAATTTTCCTGTAAACAACATTTGATATGTTCACCACATGACTAAGTCACCTGACGCGGAACCTGTGCAAATACGTACGCGACACTTCTTTTTCAGCAAAGCAGGAAGTCTGGCTTGGATACAAGTTAAATGCCCTTAGAGTTTGTTTTCTTTCAGCAGACATGCTATTTTAATTCACTTAATGGCTTGAATGCAAGAAAGACAGTAAACTTAGCTGGATAATCTTGCGTCCCACAGCAAAGTTAAATATGTAACGGTATCTATTCAGAAAGGAATATTCCGGATCAGTAACACTGGGATTCTTTCCAATCCAATGACCTGCTCTTTGTGGTTTGTCATATGTCAGTGTTGTTGCTCATATTTTGCACTTTATAACTTCTTCTTGATTATCAAATTCTGAGCCAAGTTCTTTATCTACACGAATAGCACATAGGCCGCGGTGCAACTTTGAAAGTGGGGAAAACGTCGGACTAGTGACTCTGATGAAAGTGGGGTGGGGCAAAAAACACTTTTTCTAAGCAACTCTTTATAATTTTCAAAAAAGCGGGAGGGCAATTGTTCCCGGTGCCCTCCCCCCTCCCTTCCATGTACCAACAGGGCCGTAGGAAGACCAATTCGAGCTGATAATCGGTCTACGGAATAACCCCTTATATAATATGCAGGGAATATATATAAATATAATTTAAAAGGACAGGGGGCCATTCACCCCGTAACACCAATTAAAAGTTGCGTATTGATGAGAACAACAATTGCTGCCAAATAGAGTCTCGTTTGGTTAAATTGTCTCGGAGTAGACGAAAATCTTGCAATTTTTCAGTGCATGATAATCGTCAGAATACATATGTGTATATAAACTAACCAAAACACGACTTTGCAGGATAAATTGAGAAAAGTCAAGCAGAACAGGAAAACAAGGGAGCAAGAAGCGTGGCGGGGAGAAGAGAGTCCAGAACCCCAACCCAGGTAGAGGACACCTCCTTAGCTTGTTTGACACCGACGGGGGAGAGTTATGTACGGAGCCCAGGCCTGCCGAAGCTTGTACACACCCTTGAGCTAACTCAGCTCTAAAATAAAATACTTAAAATCCAGAGAAATGAACTTACTGTTTTGCTGGCTGCCATTGTTACACTGGTGTACACAAGACAAAGACGCGAGTAAAAAGAACCACCGATGAAAAGAAAGAAACGACGTCTCGCATACAAGTCATGCGGAATATGTACAACAGCCACGGATGCAACGTCACTGTAAACCTTATTCCAGTCTCAAAAACAATCCCTTTGAAGCTAAGTTTGCCCAAAAAATAAGAACAAAATAAGAACAATCTGAGGCTGAATCAAAAAGTTTTGCAAATGTACAATGTTGAACTACAGTAGTCCTACAGTAATCAGCTCTCCGATAACGCACCCATGCTATTTAAAACTAGTTTGTCTTGCAGAAGGTACTTCACATTTCTTGAGAAACATAAAAAAACGGTAAAAAGAAGAACATTGAGCCTGAGCAAAGTTTTACTGGTTCTTAATAAAAAAAAAAAGAGTGTAAGGCCGACGCCAAATCCAAAACTTAGCTGTGGCCCTTATATAAGACCCCTTTCCTGAAAATGGGTTACAAATGGATCACTTTTCGCACGAGAAAACATATCACGATATCAATACACCAAGCCAGCGAATCGTAAGTTTCGCGCGCTCTGATTGGCTCACCATTCTTGCGCTATATCGAGCACGCACGAGTGTACGAGCATAATACAGTGGCCAGTAATATAAAGGAGTTTTTTGTGTAGCTTTTTAACTGAGTTTATCTATAGATTAAAGAGCTCATCTAAATTCTTAACTGAGTCCATCAGCCGGCTTTTCCGCTTACTTCTATTATTGTCCATGGTCTGATTAAATGTGTTAGGCAATACATATGTCATTCGACTACAAGAATATCCACAATATCTGCCGCAGTTGCAGCTCGGTGTGTTAAAGGCCAGTTCGAAAGTAACACGCTTTCACTGATTATTCCACCAACCGATTCTTTCCGAAAACCCATTTTGTATTTTGTTTTTCTTTTATCTTGCGTTCACGGCTCACTTTATGGGCAAGTCGACAAAAAACAATCATAAATTAAATTTGTGATAAAAAGAAATAATTAAATAAATGCTCGTTTGTTTGTCAATGTTTGGTCAATGTTTCGACAACCACATCTAGCTAAATTTCAAAACAACCTAAGTCCACGCGCAAGTTTAAGCTGTGTCCATTTATAAAACTGTACTAAATCCTTTGTTATTTCAGTGTTATTTTATTAAGATATAATCTTTTCAGCTCAGTAGTTTTTATCATTTTGATATAAGTTTTAGAAGTCGTATCTGAGCAACTTTTATCATCTACAGCTATTAGAGGAACTCCATTATCTTTGTTTTTTAATGATGCTGAAAACATTTTCTGATATTTGTGATATATTTTGCTATATTGCAAAATAATAACCCATAATAGTCAAATAATAAATTTGTTTCGTGGAGCTTTTGTGTTGCAAGAAGTAAAGTTCAATTAAATGTAAACTTATCATAAAACTATAAAACCAGTCAAATGCTAATTAAAGTATCAGATTTATCAACTTTACCAAATTTTTCGACTAAAACTTTTACTTTTAACAATCTTTTCATGGATGAACAAGATTGTACCAGTTGTTATCTCAGCGCTTGGAACTCTCCCAACCGATATGTTGAAATGGCCTACTGAACTTGATATGGCCTCTGATTTGGATAAAGTGTTGTTGCAGAAAGCGTGTCTAATAGGATCTGCTAGAATCGTGCCAAAAGATTTGAACACGTAAAGCTACGCATGACGAAAAGTTGAAGGTACCCAAGGCTGCGGAAAGTAGCTCGATGCCACTTTCAAGAGCTTCCAGCATTGTGCTGTGATTTAAAAGACAATAATAATATTAACAATAATCAATCAATCAATCAATCAATCAATCAATCAATAAACAAACAAATAGATAAACAAATAAAAAAACAAACAAACAAATTAATTAATTAATTAGTAAGTAAATCACGACAGAAGTCATGTTTTGTGAATCAAAAAATTACAGGTGATTAATTTCCAGCTCGCTACTAGCTTTGTTCTTTTCCTTTACACAAACAATGACCAATATGAAAAAGACTATACCAATACTTAGTGCCGGAGCTAAGTTTTGTTGTGTCCATTTATACAACACACCAACATGTTACAGTTCCGCTAAAACTTAGAAATAAGCTGTTCAAGAAGACTGCAAAATCTAAATTGTTATTAAAATTTTAAATTGTTAACTTGCGGAATGACAAAGGCCTATATATCCAATTAGACCGGTTTACCCCTTCGATGTCCTGTTTGCTGCTAAACTAACGCAACTGAGTGATTCGCAGCTCACTACTTTGTTGTCTTACTTAACACGAACGACAAATGTGCTATTATATCATTCTGACACTTGTCAAGTTTAATCATGTTTTGTTTTAAGTTCTTTTTTACTCAAAACCATGAATCGGGAAGAAAGACATGCGAACTTCTGAAAATATCTTCCTTCGCTGCAAATTTATTTGTATTTTCACTATGGAAAATTGTATGAACAATTTATTTTCAGTCAACAATTCATTTTAAGCGTTTTTACTCAAAATCATGGATCGGAAAGATTGTCACATGCGAGTTTTTGAAAATACCTTTCTACCTTTCATTTTGAAAAATATCGTTTTTTCCCACTATGGAAAACTGTATCAACATATAAAGCCTGAGAAAAAGTTATATTATGTCCGTTTTCAGCTGACAAACATGATACGGTTGTGTAAAGACACTCAAATCATTGCGTTCATCAACTATTCACGAAGACTGGAAAAATATAAGGTTTTACAGCTTTAACTTGTTAACTAGCTGAATGATGAGGGTCGTATTTTCATTGTTGATCTCTTCATAGAAAGATTATTATTCTTCCACTTCTGCCAGTTTATCCCTTTGCTGTCCCGTTTGTTGCTAAGGTATCGTCCGTTGAGGTTGGAATAGTGACAGTTCTTGTACCACCAGGCACCTGTGTACTGCTGAGCACAGTTAACACCGCCCTGATCATTGTCCTGATCCTTTGTAGTGAAGAACATTCCGTTATGGTAGGCCAACGAGTCACCTGCTGTACCAGAGTACGAACCGACACTCAATCGATATTTATTATTCTCATCACCCAGTCTATAAGTGCCATACTTCGCAAATGCTCTATTCCAGTTCCAGTCCTCCAAGTCCACTCGCAGCACCGTGTTACCGCTGGTGGTCAGTCGATGAATTTTGTCGTTCCCCAACCAGAACTCTCCAGTCAAGGAACCGAACCCGTTCTTGTAATCTGTCCAGCCCCGATAGAAATCAACAGAGCCGTCCTTCCTCCGCTGTATCACCGTCCACCCCCCTCCATCAGTGTCCATATCACAGAACACATTAAATGGTCCTCGACCATCAGGATCGATTCTGAAGATCCCAGACCTCAATCCTTTAGTTGACTCGAGAACTGAGCAGTCTTGAGAAAAACGAAATAGCGTAAATAGAATTAGAAAGGTTAATCTGATATGATATAAACAGAAGCATAACTGCAGCGAATTTGTATTTTCCTGCACATGAAAAAACTGCGTGGGCCTGAAGTGGGCAATAATTAAATAGCTTAGGTGTAGCTGCTATTGTTAGTGTGTGTGAGTACTATTTTTATTGTGTAGGTAATTCTTAGATACCTTGCATCTTCAGGAAACCTCCAAGTATGAGAAAATGGTTGTAAAACAAATAGGACTGTTTTTCAGATACACACCATTTTCTAGTAAAAATTTTATGACAAACAAATGGGAAAAAAATAAAGTTTATAAACGGTTCCAATGGCAGTAAAAGAATTTTATTTACATATTTAAAGCATCTGCATCATATACTCTCGTGTTATATTTAACACATAAAAACTGTAACTTCCTCAAATGTTACCACACATGTTGATTGAAAACCCTTCATCTGTTAAATATTACAATCATTTTTATAATTGCATTGAAATAAAGTGGCTTGGGGTGCGGCCGGGAGATTACTGCACCGACAACGATAGGGAAATCTTACCTCTTGGAAGTAGAGGAAGGTAACAGAAAGGGAGTGTTGAGCTCCATGTACCGTTCGATAAACATGTTAATTCTCTGTTTCCTCTGAGTTTAGTGCCCCGAATGCAGTAAAATGTAATCTTTCCTCCTTCCCACAAGCGATTTCCTGTTCTGAAACCATTTCTGATAAACCCAGGATCGGCACAACGTCGTCTACCTATAAAAAAGAAAAAAAATGATATAATCCTTCTTGATCAAATTTCATAACCCAAGTTAAAAAAAATTACTCCCCGTTCTATGATTTTTTACTGTATAACAGCAGTTTGTTAAATATAGGCGGGATTTTAGATTTATTTCCTTTTTCTTTTAATATTTACTACATTACATGCACACAAATAAGAACTTTTTTCTCATTCAAGTGAGCTATATATTTTTAAACAAATGTTTTGAAGGGCAATACATTTCAAACTGATGTCCAAGGACAGTATGTAATGAAAAAACAACCTTCCCCGTGCCATGCAGTGATGCAGAACAAGGAATTAAATAACATCTTCATTCACTTTACATAAAGGACATAAGGAAATATGATTAATGATGGCCACTGGAGGATGGCTGAGATCAAATGGCTGCGGTTGATAGCTGGAATATTGCGGAAGAGAACATCACAAAACCTGGACCACATGCGAGGTCGTATCTGGTCCCACGAGACTGCTTTCTTAGTTACGCACATACGATAGTAAGTCACAAGCCAAGGAATTAGAACAAAGTCCGTAATTAAAACTACTTACATGAAGATCTAGTGTTTGCCCAATATCCATCCGGCAGACACAGGATTGTATCTGGTCCCATAAAAGTGCATCCCTTTGTTAGCGCATATTATTAGGATTTTAACTCACCAGCTTAGAACCTAGAACCAAGTCTATGTTTTGCTGGACTACATACAAGATGGTCTGGTCTGGGTCCACCCGGAAGACACAGTATCGTATCTGGTCCCTCTAGAATGCATCCTTTGTTACACACATAGTATTAGGGTTTTGACTCAGCAGCTCAGAACCTAGTCTATGTTTTGACTACTTACAGGATGGTCTGGTCTGTGTCCACTGTCCATCCGGTAGACACAGGATTGTATCTGGTCCCTCTAGAGTGTACCCTTTGTTACATACATAGGAAAGCGAGTCGCCAGCCCAGAACTTAGAACCCAGTCTGTGTCCGTTTGTTGGAATGCCTGGATCAGCACACGATCTAAGTTCTAAAATGAATTAAAACAGTCAAGGCTTCAGTTTTCTTAACCGTATATTATATAAGGTAGAAAAAACAGTATATATACCTACTCAGACGAACTGAGCTGCAGGACGAGCGCTCCAGTGAAGCCGTTTCAGCTGCTTACCAGAGAAAATGTGTTGAGGCAGTATTTCCAGGTATATATAACTGAAGTATGATCATTACCATTACCATTACCGTTATTATTATCTTTATGATAATATTTTTCAATACCAGTATCATTACCACATTTATTATTATTACAAAACAAAAATGACCGTTTTAACCCTCGAACATCCAAGTTTTTCCGACCTAAAACCTGAAGCTATGAAGCAATCAGAATTGCGGTGTTTGTAGTGCACTTATGAACACAATATTTTGACATCACATCACTGAAACAGAAAACGGAAAGATTTTGCTCTATTTTTTTCTTTTTCAATTCATCCTTCATTATTATCCTATTTACGGCGGTAAACACATGTTTTTTTTTTTGCTAAGTTCCAGCAAAACTGCTACTTTTTTTTCAAAAAATTATTTTGTGAAAAATTTAAGACTGTGGACATGGTGAGAAACAACCATTAACATAGCAAGAATTCCTTATTAAAACTTGATTATTCATTACTATATTGTTGTATAAAATAGCAAGCTAACCCCATGAAGGTCAATCTTTTACGTGCAGTCATTTGGAAAATTATTTGGGCTGATCTAGCTGTTACCAAAAATAGATAGCTTGGCCATCCAAGGGTTAAGTTTTCGTTTTTTTCACTTCATTGCTGAAGCAATTGCTTCAAATCAATTGTATTTGAACAATATTTTTACTCTTCTTGCAATGTCTATGATGTTTCTCTCAAATTGAAAACCAACAAAACACAAAAGAGACAAAAATGAACTTACCAACTTTAGTCGTCGCTTTACTTTCTGCAAATGGCGCATTTCTAACCAAGCAGCTATAGACATCTGACTGGTTCGGAGCGAAGTGTTTCAAGACCAGTTCCGTTCTCACTACGTTGTAACTCAAACTAGAAATTACTTCAACGGACGGTAGTCGGGCGCCGTTCTTCATCCAATACACTGTGGGAAGTGGGTATCCTTTTGCTGAACAGTTCAACTTCACTACATCATTTTGCTGTTGTGCCAGGATTAAGGGTGGAGGTTTGTGAACAAAATCTACAGGCTCTGCCGAAACCGTAAAAAGAGAAAATTAAGATTCTTTTCCTCTTTATTCTGCTCTAAGCAGTACTTTTTCTTTTGAACATTATTTGTAAATTATTATACTCAAAAGGGTAAATAAAGTTGTTGTTTTAATAACAATAAAACGTTGTTGCTGTTGATATTTTTTGTCGTTAAGCCACTTAGATCTGTTCAGACTGAGGATGGGAAGGGAACGGGGCGCAACACAACCGCACCAAATTTGAAAATTTGTTTCTTTTAGAATATTCAAGACAACCACATTCTGCACGGCAGTTTTTGTCAAATAAGTTTATTTTCGTTTCTTGTCGTTTTATTTGGATGTTTCCTATGCAACAGCTTTATAGTTTGTGATTAAGGAAGGGATGGCCGAAACGTCCTTCCAAGTTCAAGGAACGCCAAAAACCTCCAGTCTGAAAAGAATTAACATGTAAAAAACAAAATAATCATTTGAAACTAAACATAATTCATGGGTTTAACTTTGACTGATGAAAAATAGAAGAACATATAAAATATAGCACTTTTAAATGCAGTCTCCTTCGCAGCCGTTTGTTGCTTCGGGCGCCCTATTATATTCATGAGAGATCCCGTCTAAATCGTAATCTCTCTTTTACTTATATTGCGCATTTTAACATTAAAATCTATTGGGCCCTGTCAGGCTCGTAATGAGAAGGGGTAGGATGGTTGAGTAGGGAACATGTACGCAACACCAAAAGTCGGATTTATTGGCTAGTGGCGTTTGCTTCTTTTCGGTAGATCCACAATTTGTACTAGATTCTTTATAATCGATGCGAAAAAAAAATGTGTCGCGTTCAGCAAATTGCCCCATATCTGCGAAAAACGGAAAGTTTTGTACTAGTTCTAGACACTCTGATTTTGCCGTAAATTACGTTTAGAACACAGGAAACACGTTCTTAGACAAATTGATTTTCAAGACTGCCCTAGAAGGCTTCAGGTTTCCAACTCACGCCTCTGGCATACGAAAAAGACTTGTCGACAACTTGTTTAAAAATAGGAAACTTATTTTTAAATGTGTGGTCAAGCATACCGATGTTCAGTTTTGTATGCGATGAAATGTAGTGTATATATATATTGCAGTGATTGAAGTGAACTGTAGGTGTAGTAGTAGTGTAGTGTTTTTGTAGTGTAGTGTAGTGTAGTGTAGTGTAGTGTAGTGTAGTGTATTATAGTGT
>JAOBYF010145777.1:0-10995 GCA_025403605.1 Parazoanthus darwini | reverse complement strand
GCATTCACATCTGAAAGTCTCTAAACGATCTAACAAACTTTGTGATAGAAGTTATCTTGTCATTGATTCAACAACGTGTTTATCATTCTCGTTAGACCATTTCGGCTAAAATATATACTGTCCAATAGGTAGCAATCTCGATCACGCGACTGAAACCCATCACGGATTTCAGAATAAATTGCAACAACATTACCTCGATCGAAAATTGACCTCAACAAGCATTTACTAGCCCGGCCGTAATGATATCAACACAGACGTTACCTTGATTATGTAATTACTAAATTACACTTAGCTCTGTAACAACCGATGATTCTTCCCTCAACGGAGTAACCAGCACATACGGTGGACACTTGCAGTGAGTTAAAAAGTGTTTAAGCTTTATAGTTACCCTTAGGGAACGGCGGGGCTTTGGTTTCCAAGTCCAACGAGCAAAAAGAAGCGTGTCAGTTCAAATTGTTTTTTCACCTTCCATCAAGCTTCAAATTCGCTTTTCTACCAGTTGGTACCCGCCAATTAATTAGTATGAAATCTTTGAGCACTAGCGGTTAGTAGAGGAGGGTTGTAATAACTCGTATGAAAGCGCGAAAGCGTGAACGGAGAACATAAAGTGATGTATTGAATCGTGCTTCTGTCTAGACCAAAAATGCAAAAACCAATTTGACAAGCGTTTCGGTCTATAATCCCGGTAAATCTGTAAGCTGTCAGTGCATGTGAAAAGCTTTGAGCTGAAACAGTTCTACATTTTTATCAATTTTCCACGCAAAACGATTTATAAGAAGTGGTAAATATTTAATGTGCCAAGTGTTTTGGCCAAACAATTAATGGTATCTTGTTGACATTGCTAGGACAAACTTGAAAAAATTACTTCCGGAAACTGGAGTTTCGCATTTTTTTAAAGAAAAACACCATGAACTCTAAAGAGTAATTATTTTGCAGAACTCTGATAATCATGTCATTTTACCGCATAGCATAAGACCATCTGGTTGCAATGTATATCATTTGACATTTTCATCTGTAAACATATCGGTGAATACTACAACTGGCAAAAGTCCCAAAAGTATCTAAGACCACAAGTCAACCAGACTTACTTGCGAGTAGGCAACAGCAACAAAAGACTCTTTAAGCACTGTATTACGACTCAAGTGAAACAGCAGTTTGGTTTTAGCAATGAACGAATTCTCATACTAAAGTCTTATTATTTCGAAATCTTCGGCTTTTTTTATTGACTTTATTCGCCCTTAGGTGCTTATATTAAATGTTAAGAATCCTTAGCTGATCTTTTTTTAAACTTTCACCGCATATGCACAGAAAAATACAAGCATGTCTGTCGTTTCAGGTTTGAAAATTGGATGTTGTTTTGTGTGATTATAATCATTATAGGTATAAATTTTAGAAGAGTAAAGACAAAACTCAGACTTTCGTAATATAAAAAGGAAGTTAACCATTTTTAAAATGTCCATATTAATTGCATGACAGTATATACCGCCAAGTTTGAGTGCTAAATTTAGTTGTTGTTGACTGGAAAAGGAAGGAAGGAAAGCTTTTGCATTAGTTTGAAGAGGACTAAATTAGTGCGTTGAAACTATTATACATTCAACTGGAAAACTGCTTCTCCTACCAACCATGGAAATTTTCCTTTCAAAAACCCAATAGCAAGTAAAAACTGCCGGTAGAGGAGGTCATTACTCACACAGCAATGTATACATGTAAACGTTCAGATTCGAATTCTCATAAAAAACAGACTCAGTCAAACAAATGGTTGTGATCGATCAAAGCTAAGTTTCTTCTTGAACTGATATAGAGAGTCTTTGCATTGATTTAGAGGACAAAACCGGATGGAACTAGGGCAACGGTAACCTGAATTGTCTTCATTTAAATGTTGTGGAAATGTAGACCAAATCGTTCAATCTGGCGAAACTGTAATAAATATGAAAACAAAAAGGAAACAAGATTTACAGACCAACCCATATAATAGGTTTTCTTTGTTGCCTTGTTTGGTTTAAAAGAAGAACAACAACTCTTGTAATTTGTAATAAACTTAGAAGAAACAAATCGTGCAAATTCCACAACATCTTTCTTTTTGTTCCCAGGTTCTTAACATTTTCTTCATTCCTGCACAAACTTGCACCTTTTGTCTCCCAAAAGAACCACTTTGTACCTTTTTTTTAGTCTATCAAAAATATTTATTTAACAAAAGGAGCCAAACAGTCTGATTTTCGCTTTAATGCCAAAAAGAGGTAAGCAAAATTTATTTTTCTTCTCCATGACGTAACTGGCTGAAACACGGCAGATGTTCCTGTTGGCAAAGTTATGCCTATGTCCTCCATCAGTTTCATGTTAAAAATTTTGAAGGAAAATCTAGCACTTAACAAAGAAACTTTAACCAATTTACGTTGAACAATGGTGAAATTAGCACTGACTTTACATACTAAAGACAAACATCTCTAAACAAACATGTATTAAAGCAGTTGTGTAACTCAATGTAATCTAAAAATATCTATGCAACTGTTTTACAAAAATGAGATTATGGCAAAAAGACAAACTAGAAATCTCAAGGTAAAGCTTTCAAAGTTTATGAAAAGTATATGTTTATAGTCAGAATATAAGTGGATATAAGCGCTACCTCGTACTTTTACTTCTCAAGAAAAGGAGAACAAATAGATAAATAATTGAACGAATGACAGTACAATGACTGTATGCCAACTTAATCAATAGGGCGGCTTTTAGTGCAAAGTGGTTTGTGTACTATGTTAAACTATATTACGTTAAATGAACGTTTAATTAAAAAAAGGAGCTGCCGTGTTCATTTGAGTTACCTGCAGCTACGGACGTGACTCCTGTGATATTTATATACAGTTTCAGCAGGAGCGAGCACACGATACCTTAGGAAATCGTGATGGCAGTATTCTCTAAGACTATTAATAATAAATCATTTACAGTTTTCTCAAGTTTGATTGTACAAAACAACGTGGAACTCATTACCAGCTAGGAACAGGATATTTTGCCGATGAAAGGAAAATTTTCGCAAAACAATAGAAAGAGAGATGTTCATCTATGGTATTACCCTTGGTCATTCAACCTCGGGCTAGTTACTGCGTGCAAGCGATGGAAAAGTGATAGATTCATTTAGCGGTGCACGTGTAGACACAGTATGTTATTTCAAAACAGGTAAACTAATATTTCTAGAAGTGCAAGTTACAGGTTTCCTGCCGTCGGCGTTTATGATTTCACTAGTAAAAAGGCGTCCGTGCTTTCTGGAATCTTAAAATTTGGTGCCTTGTTGACTGAATTAGATGTATTTCGACAGTGTAAACTATAAACTTCCTGTTGGTCTCACGCATACACATTATACACATCCATACGCTCAAGTCTCAATTTTACTCAGTTAGTAGAGTTAAAAATAAAAAAAATATGTCTTGGTCTTGTAACAAACAACAATAAGCGGCAATCTCCAAAAGCTGAAATCTGACTTCAAATCTCTTCAGTTCTATCTTATTTACGTGAAAAGAAATTTTTATCACCAAGCTTTTAAAGCTGCTCGTATCTCGGCGATTTGTAACTTAATAAGGCGTAGTCAGCTTCAGAAATTCGAGACGGAAGAGTTACACCATAAAGTAAACATGGAGAAGTCCACTGGACGCATACTGATAAACAAGATCAATGATTATGATATACATGCACTACCATTTGTTCAACTGCTGTTTGAAAAGTTAAAAATTTATTTCCGACCAGCCTACTGTCCCTTTTTCGCCTACCCCCCCCCCCCCCCCTCGTGATTTATTGACGAAAATAAGGTGCCAAAAGATAGATAAGCGTTACAGTAAATTGGGGGTAATTTATGTAGGGTGTTTTAAAATAAAGGATTCAACAATTCATTAATTAGTAGTAAGAAAGCCTCAAAACAGTTTCTTAACCTTTAAAGACGATTCTACAGATAAACACCGTATTAAAAACTTGGCCTTATTATATTAAAAACATCAAATAAAAAGATATGGAAAGTTTAAAAGAAATGATGTGGTACGTGATGTATGTTACAACATACGTGCGAACTCGTAAGACCTCCCAGAACTATGGTGACGTATGCCAACATTAGTCCTTCAATACGGAAATTTTTGTTTTTGTTTTTGTTTTTGTTTTTCACCTCTGAAATCAGCTGATAAAAAGTCAAATTAGGACCCGTACTAGTAATCGCTGCAAACGTATTTCAAGTCTCGCTCTCACTATTGTTCTGTCAATCTTGTAGGCTCTCATGACTGGCGTCAAGCTGATTCAGTCTTTGTGCCGGCTCTATTTATAGCCGGCTTGGCTCCACTCTAACGCCCTTCATTTGCGAGAAAAAAACCCCGAGCAGATTATGAAATTCCCAGGTCTGCGAAATTCCGCTATACGCAGCATCTTCCATATTTTCGATCTTCGCTTGTGATGTAACGCATTTGTTTGTAAAATAATGGAAAGACTAAAAGCCCTTGAAAACTTTTCGGCCTTAATTTAAGAAGAACTCCAGATTATGGGATCACATTATTTTGAAACATGTGAAGTTAAGTGCTTAGTTTTCTTAATTTTTATTCAGTTTTAAAAAGTTTCTTGCTTTTTGTCCTCCACTGTTGTTTCTGCTAGTCAATCACTAATGCGCCTTCATCTCGCAACAGGGTTCTAATATTTTCTCTGCAGTTGTTTAGTTTTGTTTGTTCAACAAATGCAGTAAGAGAAAACTTGTTTGTAGTTATAATTTGTATTGACTTTTCGATGTTGCTGTCTTGAGCTTGAAAGGCTAAAGCAATGCTGGATGTAATGTGAGAGGAATTGTAAACTAATCTGTAAACTGAGAGAGTGAATTGACGATAACCTTAAACCCCGCACATGCATGCCAGGGATGTTCAGGTTTCGCCCGCGGGTCCAAAGGAAATAACTTTCACTCGCACTCAAAACTGTTATCTGCTCTTATCTCTGAATATGCCTGGTTTCATTCCTCTTGTCTTTTCTTGTTTTCTTTTAAAAGGGCGCTAACACTAATTAAAATCTGAACCTGGAGTACTACTTAAACAGCTTTCGCAAAATCCCCGGGATTAACGCCATGTTTTTGAAGCTTGTAGAATAAAATTTTATTTTTGTCATACCGCGTCATGATTAAGTGACAGTAGTTTTTGCAGTAAAATTGACTGGATGTTGAAACGACCCTCTAAACACTTTATCTATTCATTATCTTTTGTAATAAGGTGGGAAAGGTTTTAAACAAAACGCAGTCCGGCTTATTGGTGCGGTCATGCGATCATATCACATCACTCCGCAGCCTAACGGTGAAGCCATGACGCAAATTCATTCAGTTTCTCAGATTTCGGCAGAAACACCCGACGGCACAAACATTTGGGTATTTTTTGTAACATGCAGAGTAGACAAACTTGACCTACGCTTGTCCTTTGTAAAACTGAGCAGGCTTTGTTTACAGATCAAGGTGACAAAGTGATAAAAACCGGAGGCAGAAGAATGAAAGTGTTGCGAACCTGCAGGAAATTACTTTCACAAACATGATCGAGGTCGATGAGTTGCGACTCGGCCTGGCGTGCGATTCACAAAGTGCCAACAATTAAAATACCATCTATAGGAGTTCTGCTGCTTCTGTTAGAGACAAAATCTTCTTCTAAATCTATCTTATTGCGAGCTTTATAGTTTCTTAACAACAAACTAATGCAGCTTTATTCCTTGAGCGGATCGCGGTTGAATCCAACTCGCCCATACCACAAACTGAGCCAAACTAAAGGTGTCCCAAAATGGAATATCCTTTTGCATCAAGAAATAGAATTTACAACAACATTGCTAACAATAGTAATTTTAAAGCGAAATATTTTCCTAAAATGCTTGATTGTCCTTCACGTTGTCTCTCTAATAGAACTTACAAATATGTAAGGGGAAAAACGATGAAAATTATTAAATATGAGAAGACATACGCTTACCTTTTAACTTTGTAAATACTTTAAAATCGCTTGTCTAGTGCTGAAGGTGAAGGGATGGAGGGCGAAATGATTCACTCTGACAGTCTCACTCTTTGGAAAGTCGTAGATTCTCAGCTTCTCTTCTTAGTGACTTTGACGTGGTTTTAAACTTGTGAGTTTTAGAACCAAACAAAATGTGTCGGTTTTGCGAGAGACAGAGAGAGAGGGTCGAAACCGTCCCGAGGACCGAGGGTTGTACTGACCGTGGTCGATCCAATAGCGAGATTAATTGACGCTCAATCCACGCCAAACATCTATTGATTACACACGAATTCCGGATGAGCGAATAATACTATAAGTCTAATTGCTTGTGGTTATTTCACAAAGGACAATAGAAACAATGTGTCCGGACAGACTTCACTGAGGTATAAAGCTCAGGATCACAAGCTTAAAAATAAATCGGTCCACTCTCGATGACCGACCTGGCAACTGTGAAGGCATGGCAAGTTTTGTGCTGTCATTCTACGCTTTCAGATCATTATCTTGACGCTTTTAGTGCTCAGTCTTTAATTGACAGTAATTGGTCGAACAGGCGTCAAATTAATGTCTCAATTGCCTATCTAAATCGGGCTGTTTTCTCACCCAATCATGTTTGAGAACTCCCAGCTTACAGCGCGAGTTGAGTTGTAGTTTAATTGACCATGGGACTGTCACCATCATGCCCGCAATATTACGAGATACGGGAAGGAACTGTGCTATCCTTTTACTCCACATGTTTATGACAGGTTTCTTTTACACTTTAAACATGTGTTTATTCTTACGAAAGGAATAAAGGGAAAATCTGAAAATTCATACATTTGGCATCTGTTGCGAGGCCAGAATACAAGTTTCAACCCCACGCGCGTCCTGAGCAAAGCGAATTTGGTTATACCGTGCTGAAAGCTGTCTTTTCTACATTTTCTCGCTGGGTTGGAATTAGTTTTGATAAGATCAATATAAATTCGATATGGTGTGTTTTTACACATTTTCTGTGAAGAAAGAGGAAACGAACAATGGATCTCTTGCTGTGTGGATTTTCAATGCAGTTCTGTGATTTGAAACACTTGAGAAATCGTAATTAGAAGGTTTGTTTTCGTTTCTAAAGTAAATGGCAACGCGGGATCAATTATTTCGAGCAACAAGCAATATTGAAAAACGTCAAAAGATATAATCTTACTTCTTCAAAAATAAATTATATGTAAAGTAAATACGATACTCGCGTGCATCCGTTGAAGACTATAAAACTCTTAAAAGTACACAATTTGTAAAAGTACAGACAGTACACAGAATGTACAAAAGAGAATAAGGGAGAAAGGAAATAAACTTGCTACATCTCGTTAGCAATCGCAATCCCCGTTAGAACAGCAGTATACATTTATACTAGAAGTTACCAAATGTAATGGGAGTACTGCGAGTTACTAAATATAAAGGTCAAGTTGTTATCCACATTTCTAAGTTGGCTAGCCTTTTCTTAGTTTCTTCAGGCATCAGCAAGGTTTGGTTGGTGTATGGCTTTCTCGTCTTGGTTTGTATCAAAAGGTCAAGTTTGTTTTTTCTGGAGCTGATAGTCGAACCCACACACGTCTCAATTGCTGTACAATCCGAGACGGGGTGGCCTAAAGACTTGAAGGGTCACGAAAGAATCGGTGCACGCTCAATTCATTGGTGGGTCGGCTATAGGACCTAGAACCGAATCTCCATTAATCTTCTAATCAACCCAGTGTAGACGCGACTTCTGCCCCCTAAACTGCCGTGAGCGGAAAAACGCAACATTACCGACAGTTGCGCAATTGGGCAACATGCTTTTCGCTATCTACTGAAAGGCTGAAAAACAAAAGAAAAAGAAGAGAAAAGATGACACTAAAAGTTGCCAAATTTTCAAGCATAATATCCAATGTTGCGGTTTCTGTTTCAGATGCTGTATATACTACTAATTAAGTAGCCTAACAGATCATTACGTGTAGTATAGTCATGCAATGCAATTTTAAATCAAACTTCAATAAAACTAGAACAAAATAGCAAAATAGACCATGGCGTTCCTGAGAAGTGAAACGTGCACAAGTCATTATATACACGAAGTGCACGCACCCTGCCTTGGGTGTACTTTGTACGATTCTAATAGCCTACAAAAACAAGTTTTGACTGATTTGATTAACTTTGGTTTCTCAATTATTTATTGGCGGAACCCTTTCCTAAATAGTAAACACGCTGTTCGTGTCCTGGTGAATTTCTCAGCTCCTGTGGTTCGGCGCCGATGTCTGAGCGTTTCCACCGGCCAATAATATCCAGTTTGTATTTATCTGGTCGGCCATCTCCCGTATCTTGTCTTTGGTGACGCTAATTAATTTGATTTGAGGCAACGCATTCCACAAAGAAGGACTCGAATAGATAAGAAAGAAGGAGATACTGGAACGAAGACTGAATTCGAAGGCAACCGATACTGCAACGATTTTCAATGCGCGTGCTTCCTCTCTCTGTCTTACTTTTGTGTATGGATAGAGCGAGCATTGCACGAGTGTTAATCGAATTTTGCTCATTTTAAAAGAATTCTTAACATCTAAAACATACCGTGGCTCTTGCTACAAACCACAACAAAGTCGCGCTTCTTGTGTTACGCCCCCAACTCTCTCCAAAGGTTAAAGGTGTTTTGATCAAGTGTGGCAACGAGCCGGAAGAAGACTGACCACATTTAAGATAAATCGCGCAACGCACCGCTCAAACACCGGCTTTTCTCATTCGCACCCAGATTAATCTTTGGGATTTTCTTTCTTTGCATCTGCGTATTAATGAACTTGTCAGTAACGACTCTCTTTTTAAACTGTCCTCAAAGTTTTATCCTCGGAGAAGCAGCGAAATAAAAAAAAAGACAAAAAGAAAGCGTCTTAGTTCGTGTTACATCCGCCACCCTCCTTTAATTTACCCGACCCTACCCTATACTACCCTCCCCTCCCCTGCCCCATCACTTCCCCACGATGCTCTGAGTATTCCAGGAAGTTTTTTAATTTTGTAACCAGCGGTGTTTTAGGTTGGGTCGAGTTGTAATTGAAGCGGATCAAAAGCCGCAATATTTTACCATTTAAGTTTGGATGCGCAAATAGATGTTTCATAAAATCTGAGCTTTTTTCTTGTTAACAGAAAGAATAAGTTCTCCTGCGTTCTCATTTATAAAATGATTTTTTTTTAAAAATTACTTATTTTATTTTTTTCTTTATAAAGTTATATTTTCTTCGACAGACATTTCGAACCCCGTTAAGATATTTCAAATCGTTGAGTTTTTTTTTCTTTTTTATGGATCACACTTTTTATTTATATTTCACATAATTATATGCCTCTTTAAAGACGGATCAGCTGGTCTTTAAGAAATGATTTATTCCGGAAACTTAGAATTGGTTGTTGTGGATGTAATAGTTTTCAGAAATCGAGCCGTCGTATCACCTTCGCTGCGTGCGATTTGTCATTTTGCTCCAAACTTTAAGTTGAACCATGTTTTTCTTACAAGTCAATAACCTATAAAATCTGTCACTACACTTTCAATTTCAACCTCACAAACCCTGAACTCTGGAAGTTTGGAAAGCCGTAAGATTGATACCCCAAGCCTGGAGATTAAAAAAGCTCTAACTGAAAAC
Organism: Parazoanthus darwini; assembly: GCA_025403605.1. Classification (NCBI taxonomy): domain Eukaryota; kingdom Metazoa; phylum Cnidaria; class Anthozoa; order Zoantharia; family Parazoanthidae; genus Parazoanthus; species Parazoanthus darwini. The sequence goes on along the minus strand of JAOBYF010145777.1, from coordinate 1,400 downwards.
GTCAATACTAACAAGACTCAAAACCCAGGCTCCCGGCCTAATCACCAGGAAGCTCTGAGTTGAAGCCCTCTGCAGAGGATGGATGCGGCAACAGCGATGCCCAAAATACTGATCCAAACCGCCAGAAGTGACATACAAGTCACGTAGTACGTACAGAAGTGATATATATTGAACTTGGACTTTGTGCTCACCTTGTGGTTTATCGGTTTTACGTGAGATGATACCCGACACCCGAAGAGCTGGAAGGTCGTTCCGTATGACGTTTCTTGCAAGAAAAACCCACAAACTAATTAACAAACTAGAAAAGTACATTTCAATAAGTTTCGGTCATATTAATTAGACCTGCGAAAAAGCAGATAGGAATATTGACTCTCGAATCTTATCTTTCCTTTTTCCTGCCCTAATTCAATTGCAGAGCTACCTCCAGTAGACTCTTGGTAGAGAAAGGGCTAGCTAAAGTTCGAAGCATCAGCTTTAGCTCTATCACATGGAGCCCCTGCTAATCAGTCAAACTGCTTACTTGCGAACTCAAGAAACACATTTTAAAAAAAAATTAGATTCTAGGTATAGTTGTTTATGTTGCAGTTGGCTAATAATGTCAAAAACTGTTGCGAGTATCTTCTCAAAGAAACAGTATTTCTATTTAGTAATGGTGTCTAACACAGTGCTTGTCTTAAGGAGTTTGGGCCAAATATTGAAATAAAAAAACCCGTTTCCTATCAGAGTTTTCAAAAAGTAAATGGAGCGAGTAGGTTCATTGTAATTTTTGAGTAAGACTCTCTAGGCAGCCGTTAACAAACATTAACATTTTCACAGGTGTGCAAAATGAAAATTGCCAAATTTTTATTCAAAATATACACCAGTGAGTGGATAAATTCACGCCTATCATGCAACAGTCCGTTAGCTCGGCTCGGCTCGGCTCGGCTCTGATCTGATCGAAAGGCATATTTTGCTGTGTAAAAACGTTTGACAAAAAGTAAATGCGATAGCAATTTTGAAATGCGGGCGTTGATGAAAAACCGATAATTGTTTTTTTTTTGGCCTTTTGTACGTGGGTTTGTTTTCTGCTCTGTTACTTTACTGGGATGAAAAACACGTCATTTTAGGTTTTCAGATTATTCACTGCGCGTTTAGAAGCGTAATAACAGCATAATAATACTAATAAATGACACTGGCTTTCACTTTTATGTTTATTCACTGCAACCACTGAATTATGTAGCATTTGGGCAATTTTCTCTCTGTCTCTGTCTCTTTCTCTGTCTCTGTCTCTGTCTGTCTGTCTGTCTGTCTGTCTGTCTCTCTTTGTGTACCATGCAAAAATGATCTGACTGCAGTCTTTAAACTTTTTGAAATTTCGAGTCTTCTTTGAGTGTTCTGATCCGACGCTCGTCGCTACATAA
>JAOBYF010145666.1:0-10996 GCA_025403605.1 Parazoanthus darwini | reverse complement strand
ACCGGTAAAATTTAATTGATGTCCACTTTCGAAGAAAAGTAGCAAACGAGATTCAAGCCACCCTGATGCATGGAATATAATAGAGTTCAGACGAAAAACGAAAAAGATTTATGCTTCTTGGAAGGAACAGCATAAACGATAACAAAGAACAAAAAGATTAATCTTCTGCCAGGTTTTATGTCTTCTAACAAAAACACCACTGACAAATTTACATTTCCAGTTTACATAAACTAAACTAAATGCAAGCAAGTTTTCGTTGGGGCAGGGGACAAGATTGATCAGAAAGTTTTTTAATGTAGACAAAGATATCAGTTAAACAAACAGAATAATTGTTTAAAAGATCAATCAACTTTGGGATTACATTAAATGAGTTGATGATTTATCTGTAAGATAAACAATAGGCGGCGATAGATCACTTGTTTTCAACTTCCATCGAAGAAACAAATATCCAGACATTTTTTTAGATATTTGGAGATACTAAGAAAATGTGTTGATTTGTAGAAAAACGAGATTTTTTACAGATATTTATAGTTTACGATTGGACTCTCAACAGCTCATTTCGCAAAAATGCCGTTGTTTGTGTTGTCTTTGTTTTAGAACAACTAAGACCGCCAAATTCCAAACCAAAATTTTAATAAGACATACGAATATACGTGCATTTTGAAACAATTTTGAGATGTTTAGAAAATGTTTGAGATGTTCAGAACGTCTTTGAAGAGTTTCCGGAAATAAAATACTGTTTGTGGTTGTAACTGGAATCTTTCAAGGAAGGCAACAAAAAAAACCCTTACATCCATATGAGCTCCTGTCAAGTCAGCCATCTCTAGACAACAGTTAGACAGATTTGCACCCGCTAGGTCGGTGCGGCGAAGGTTTGCCAGCTTAAAGTTGATATTTCTGAGATCCAGCTTCGACAAATCTGCATTCTCCAGGTTCACACCCTTGGACACAAAATAGTAAAATAAAACTGAGTATGCAATGACAAAAAACCTGACAAAATATAGATACAAAACTCTCGTTTTTTCAGCTTGAACAAAAATGCACTGTCTATGCTCTTTTTTGGACGTTAAATCATGAAGTGCAATTTCTATGTTCATCCTTAGAAATGTCATCACGATACATGCATACATCTCTTCAAATTCCTAAAATTCAACTTGAACAAGTCTGCACTCTATACGCTTGTTCTTGGATAAGAAATCATGATTTACAACTTTTTACATTCCAAACATTCAGCTTGGACAAGTGTGCACTTCCTACGTTCATCCTCGTACATGAAATGGTATATACCTCTTAAAACTCCTAAATATCAGCTTGGACAAGTCTGCACTCTCTATGTTCACCCTTAAACTCGAAATAATGATATACACCTCTTTTTATTCCCAAAATTCAGCTTGGAAAAGCCGCGTGAACTCTCTACGTTCACCCTTGGACACGAAATCATGGTACACACCTCTTTTTATTCCCAAAATTCAGCTTCGAAAAGTCGCGTGCACTCTATGTTCACTCTTTGACCCGAAATCATAGTATACATATCTTCTTATTCCAAAATTCGGCTTTTCTTCCTAGATTTCAGCTTGGCAAGTCTGTACTTTCCAGGTTCACACCCTTGCTCACACAACTGTCATGACTCAAAGTTTAGTCTTTTTCAGACACACGTTAGGTGCAATATCTTAATTTATATGTAAGTCACACTGCTAAAACGGCTAAGAGTGTTTTTAAAGGCCGATAAACAGGGTTATTACACTTATGGCTAATTAAAATTCCCGGACTTTTCCAGGACTTTTCAGGTCAATATTTACAAAAATCCAGGACCTGAAAAGCTAAAAATAACCACTGAAGCAGCCATGTAGAAACTTAAAACAAATTTTAATTATTGAGCAACAGCTGTGACCTTTTATTATCACTGTTGTAACTACTGAAGTGTTCGGATGTTTGCAGATACAGAAATACGGGCTTCTTGCGATGCTTTTCACATTGATACCTCGAGCTCAACAATCATCAGGAAATTGCGTGAAATAATTGTTCAAAAGGTAGTTATTTTCTATTTACTGAACAAGAAAAAGCGATTTCCAGGACTTTCCAAGACCGTCACTAATTTTCCAGGCCTGGAACTTAATTTTTTTTTATCTTCCAGGACTTTCCAGTTTTCCTGGATTTGTGAGCGAATTTTACAATTTCACGGGGTTAGTTTTTTCTGTTGGTCTCTGAGTAAACTAGAGGGATAGGATTTCTACTGGCTACTCAGTTACAGTATAACTAGTTTCACTTGTGTACCTAAGTTGAACGCATTTAGGCGCATTTTAAAACGCCTAGCAACATGCCGCTAACAAATTAAACTGCAAGTTTCTTCATACATTATTTTATGTATTTTTTCTTAGATAACAATGACGTCATATAAGGTTTGCCACCAAACAGTCTCAAGGCAAATGTATACAAAGCTGTTGAACAAACACAATACCTGACCCCTCAGCTCACAGTCCGATGACGTTGACAACATAATTCTTACAAACTCGTTTCTGGTCAAAGGCGCATTTTCTTTCTTCTCCATACCCTAGTGAAGGATGAAATGGAATTAATAGCACCACCGACTAAAACAACGTTTAATGCTAATAATAATGGGAACAACTTGAGTAACAATTTAACTTGCTTGACGTGAACAGTTTTCATTTCCCCTGATGATGGCTTAATGCCAAAAACGTTTGGGTTTTAAAATGCTTTTCTCAAACTTTTAGTCTTTTATCTATTTCATGAAGTTGGAAATTATTATGACACTGTTTAATGTGATATATGTTAGATTTGTTTGAACACCTGTCGGATGCATTACGTTGGACGATTTTGGATGGACTTGATTGGTTCAATCTTTTCTTCCAACATCCAGCTTTGTTGGATGCAACATGTTGGATCCACTTAAACTTTCTGCTGGATGATGTTGGCCACATCGGGTGGATTTGATTGTTTCAATCTTGTCTTCCAACATCCAACTTTGTTGATGAAACATGTCGGACCCACTTAAACACTGCTGGATGATAATGGATGTACCGGATGATTTGATTTTTTCAATCTTTTCTTCCAACAACCAACATTGTTAGATGCAACCTGCTGGATCCATTTAAACTTTCTGCTGGTTGATGTTGGATGCACAGTAATAAGTTAGTTGTGGTCTATATGGAATATGCGGTATGCATAACACAAATTCCATACATTCCAGAATTACCAATTGATGGAGGTATACTACTATCATGGTTACAATAACTGTTTGAGACCTTTGAAAAACTTTTTAAAGTCCCATATCAGACATCCTTTGCATTTTGTTTATGTGTTTCTTTCATTACCAGTTAACCCGAGCAACCTCTGACTTCTAATCTGTGCATCTAAGGTACACTCAAGATTATAGTTACTACTTGCCTTGACCATATCTTCAAGTTGTTCAATGATACCCGTTATGCCAAAAAACATTGCTTCTTCAAGCACTCCTGGAACAAACAAACAAAACACACAATTTAAATAAAACTGTCAGTACAATGTACTGTAGTTCTGTTTCCATAGTTACTGGGCCGATTATATGCTCTTGAAAGGAACCTTGTTTATTTATTTACAAACATTTAGGGACCTAGTGAGATTCCATGGATAAAAGATAATAGGACTCGTGGTCCCTGACAAAGATCTTTCTCCAATGGTCTGAGCAGCAATATTTTGTTTATGTTTTGTGCAAGACTTGATTGATCTCAATTTTCCTATTCTACCTCTTCTTCAGAACTCTATATTCATAATTACAGCCATGATGCTTTCAGATCAAAAATTTTAACACATCAACCTTTCCTTACAAATATGTTAACCCTCTCAGCCCCAAGTACGCCATATGTCGTGTTGCTGAATTCTCCTAAACTGTCTCTGATTTTGAAGGACCTCAATTTAGTCTTCACAGCCCTTCACTTGATTTGCCACACAATGAGGGTTGTGTGAAGAGCTGAAAGAATGGCTGAGACTAGGATATTCCTGGACTTCCAACCTAGATAAATGCATAGATGCAGAATAACTTTCTCAAAGCTGTTCTCCTAACTAAAGTATAAATAATTAGGGTTCATTTACTCATGCAAATGTAAAGTCTACCAGTATTTGAAATCCAGAAATTCTGTGAATTTCCATGGATGAAAAATATTTCAAACATAAAAGAATTATGAAGCTGTTTTTTTTCACAGTTACAAATTAGAATTTCCATGGCTAGGTTTTCAAAGCACATATCCAAAACTTAAATTTTCATGGCATTCCACAAAACTGAACCCTGTATAAACATTTTGTGAATACCAGCAACAAGAATAGATCTAGCAACACCACATGTGCTGCACAGTATGTACATGTACATGTAGGGCATTGCAAAATATGCATATTAGTAATGACGGAAGCATTCACAATCTGTTTAAATTAAAAAATAATACCTTGAGGGTTGATTCCTTCATCAATAACCAACACTCCATGTCTGAGGTAGTTTAAGAGAGGCTCAAAATAGACAGGACTTCTATCAATGAGATACGCTCCATTGCTGTCTGTGACACTTGACCACGAGTCTACAAAGAAATGGAAAAGAGTAAGATCAATCCTGTGAACTGTAGATCTAATGCATGTTCTCATTGGCTAACTCAAGGACCTACTGTAGGGCATTTGTCAAATCAAATGTCTCCCTGTCAAAGTGGGAACAAGTACTTGTCACCACTTGTGCATGCATAATTAAAGCATGGCTGACTTTAATTCACAGATTTCATTTAATTGGTTGATGCAGATAACTGTGTAATGTTTCCTGCCATAAGTTTTCAGCAGGAATTTATGGGATGGCATGGTAGTGTAGGGGCCGTCAGTTTGACCAAAAGGAACTTCACATGTTTAAAAAAAAAGGCAAATGCAATATAAGTTTACAAGCCTTGGTAATGGCAAAATTGCTCTGACAAATACAGTACTCAAAGAAAAGGACTTTTTCATTGTTTTCTGAGGTGTGTGTCAAGAAAATATGAAGATTGGTACAGCAAACAAAATTATAGAGATCTTTGTGATTAGTCAATCTCAAGGTTTTTTTTACCTTGCGGAGAGAACATTCTTGCCAACATGGTACCAGGTTCTTTGGTTAAGGTGATTCTATGATTGAAGCACAAATCTCTTCTGAATCAAAAGAAATTTAAAGTACTAAACACAAAAATCAGGAACATGGATAAATTGTGTACAACTTGAATATGTAGCAAGTTACATAAACTTGTTAAAACATTTATTGATTTATGACTACACTAATTCTGGGGCATTTCATAGAAAGAAGTGTCACCAATTGAAAAAAAAGTTTTTGCCATTAAAAAGTGGTTAAATTAAAAGATTAATATGTGCTTTATAAATGGACATAAATAAGAGCAGGTTGTCTTGGAGACTGCTTTATGTGGATTTGATTTTATGCATTAAAACATTTATTTACTAAAACAACTGCTCTAGGTATTCTCTCAGATAATGCAAGGAGGTTTGCTTCTTGAAGCTTGCAGATGGATCAATGAAGTTATTTATTTGCTAATCTCAAAAATCTCACTATTTTTGAATGGCTGGTGCTCATCAATGTCAATTTTTTCAATACATTAGTCACTGAAATTAATATGTAATACAAGGAGTGCCAAATAAAGTGTTGTTGTTGTCGGAAGACACAAAGCCATATAATTTTAGCACAAAAACACATATATTTAAACATTTTACCTGGGGCAGGGGGGTACTCCCTTAAGTTTGTAAAATGTCAGGGGAGCTCATTGGAAAACCTAAAAAAATACCCCAACAAATACCTGGCCCTCAGATTTTGCTACCCAAAAATATACCTCTATGGTTCATATTTTGCGTATACAGTAAAATGCAATGTTTCGGTAATATAAAAGTCAAATGCCAATTCTTGTTATAGCTGTATCCATCATACACACTGTTCTCATAACATTTTGTGAGCGTATCGCCATTATTAAAACCAAAATTACCACTAAAAAATACCAGGTATTCTCAAGACTTGGGTTTCGCCCGAGCAAACCCACAAAAACACTGGATTGCCAATTTCAACACCTAAAAAATGTGACGAGCTCCCCCGACATCCAACTATAGGGAGTAACCCCCCGGGACATTTTACCTGCCCACCAATTACTCCTAGAAGTTAACTATTTCCTGTGATATCATCACAGTGTTGCTAAGCATTATTTTCCAAATCCACCTTGAAAAATAACATCTTCTATCCATAACATTTATTTAATAATATAATTTTAGTTTAATTTATTATTTTATTTCACTGCACCTTGATGTCATGAAGAGCTTTCCACCCACATTCAGCGCAACCCAGTCCTTGTTAGCTGCAAGTTTATAGGACAATTCACTTGTTATGAGCTTTTGAATATGTAATTCAGGGACTGCGGAGCAAGTTTTAGATTGGGGGGAGGGGCACTAATAAGGCACTTCTGCCTAATTTCGTGAGAATTCACCTGATAAAACTCTAACACAGTTTAAAGATATCCAAAAAACAGCAGTTAAACATTACTAAATTTTAATTCACAAGTAACAATTCACACTTACAGTTACTGTCTATAAGGCTTTATTATATTTAAAACCTAATTATTTAATAAGTTCTAACTTGTAAGCTCAAGTTAAGGTACTTACATTTGCAGATGGTGTCTCCATTGACCAAACTTAGTTCCGGTTGAACCTTATGACAGTTGCAAAATGAATCGGGATCTAATATAATGAAATTATTAATAAGTAGTGGATGATTTAGTGAAATACAATGTACATGTGGTTGACCAAAGAGTTTAAAGTCATCATATAATATTTAAAAAAAAGATATGTAGCTGTTTCAAAAAATGTTGACATCTGCAAACTATAACTATTAAGCCTGAAAGTAATTGACGGAACCCTGTTCTTTACACTGCATAGCATCTATGGATCTACACGCAAAGTTACTAAAACCAGCAAAGATTGAAACTAAGCAACTGATACTTTGGACCAATAGCTACTTACAACAATAAGCAATTATCAAAATTGGGGCTCCCATCATGCTTTGAGGTCTGTTTATTACACTTTTCACTCAAGTCAGCCCTTTCCAAAATAACTGTCTGAATAATCGTATACCTTGGGGCAGGTGTATGACAAAAGTAAAGTATAATTATTTATTATAACTACTGTTGAGTCAATTCTGATACCACTTGACACTACTATTTCCAATGTAACTTGAAGATAACTAATTGTCAGGAAATTTGAATGATCAAGTTTCATTTACCTATAAATGGTTCTCCGTCAGAAATGTAAAGGACTTCATCATCCCTGTGAAGTAAAAAACAAGGTCCGTAATAACTCCAGTCACCAGTTTACAGTTAGCTCAGAGCTCTCTTAATAATTATCTTACATCATCACAACTAGCCAAACTGTGGTTACAGTTACTCTATAATTTAACATTATTTTTACATCATTCTACAGTTTGCAGTTTTCCAAATGTGTTGTTACCATACTTGTAGGACGCCATTTAAGGTGTGTCAGATACAATTTCAAAAATGAAGTATATTAGCAATCAGGACTGAGGATTGGTCTATTCCAAATCACAACTTATGCAAAAACTCTTACACATAGCTGTCAAGTCTCACACCTCTGGCGTGACACTCACGCCTCAGAGCCATTTCTCACGCTCACACACTGGACATTGAAAATCTCATGCCTCAGGCTTGCTTTATAGTATTTTCCTTAGAATAGCTTCCATGTAAGTTTTAAATAAATAGCCCATTGAAAACATCTGAAATTATGTCAGTTGTTTTCTTGTAACCAAGGCAACACAAATTCATTGTTAGTATCTAAACTTAAGCAGACACTTCAATCGAGTGATCAAGTGATGACTGAACAACGGGTGAGAATTTGTGAAACATGTTTTGACAGTTTAGACCAAAGTAATATTAGCTGAATTTTGTTCCTCAAAAACGTCATCAATTTTACCCAAATTACCAGGAAAAAAGTTTTCTTTTTTTATGTTTAAGGTTGGTAGCCTAGGTTGATACCGCCTAACCCAAAACCTCAAGCCCACTCCCCATTGAACTTTGACAGTTCTGCTTACATTTATTTTTAAGAACAAACTTAATAAAAACATTGATCCTAAATTGCCTGAAAAACAAGAATTCAAAGTAAGAGCAAACGGAGGTAGAAAAAATTTCATTCAAAATATGCAAAAACACAGCCAACAAAAAACAAAATAAGAATAATTTTTTAGAGTCTGAAATTGTCAAAATTTGAGTCCAAGCAAAATTTTACTGGTTCTTAAAATTAAAGTGTACAGTCTGTAGAAGTTATTTCTTAATAGGCAAAAAGGAGTTAAACCATTGAAAAGTCTCCTACAGATCCCCTTTTTGTAAGTAGTTCCTCACCTAATCAAGTCAACATCATCTATGAGCCCTCCTTTGGATGTGTATACTGCAGTTGCTTCTGGCACATCAAGTTTCTCTTTAGCTTTCTTCAGTAGATCAGCCAGTGATCCAGAGACTAAAATCAACTTTAAACAACAATCAAGCTATGTATTATTTTAGGTAGTAGTTCATGATTCCAGTTGACGATAAGTGGGTTACATGTAGTTGGAATCATTTGTTAGCAGGTAATGTTTTATCAACTTTATTGGCCAGCCTGTAGAGTACTCCAACACTGTATTCAATTTATTCTATGTACTTCCCAATCTCATTCTTTATAAAATTATGTACAGTACAGTACAGCACAACAACAACTTATTTATATTTCCAGGTTATGTTATAGTTTTATGTATACAGAAAATGGATACAATACTGACAATCTGAAGGTAACACACTAATCAAGTCAGATTGCCACTATCCAGGTTAAATTTACAACTGAATTTGGTCACACAAAAGGAATGATACTTATTAGCCTAGAACAACTAAACAATGAACACATGAAACAAGACACACAACTTCAGAAAAACTGTTAAATAAACGGACAAAAAAAATAATCAGAATAGTGTCAGTAGGAGTTTAGAAAGTTGGACTTAAATGCTTCCTTGAAAGAATATTTCAAATGAAATTTTCTTTTTGTCGTTAGAAATAGTGTAAGTTCCAGATTTTAGCCCCAGCAAATATAAATTAGGTGGGACTTCTAAAGAATTTTCCTGATTTTGGTTCTCTTCACTTAATAAAAAAAACTATTGTAACTTAAGCAAGAACTGAACCCAGACTAATGGATTTGATCACTATCACTGGTACCCTATCACTCGCACTCAACCAACAAGTTTCAAGTGCATTCGCTTGGTTGAGACTGTTTTTTTTTCAAGTATTTAAACAATATCTCACTAGCATCTCATAAAATAATCATAACATGTTTAATATGTGCTACAGTATAGAACATGCAATACATGAATAATTGTCATTCTAATTTGCATATCAAATCATTTGCATTTGAATACACTCTCATTAAAATTCCTGTAGACTTAAATATTCCCTGTCTTCCAGCTAGTCTTGTGTTATATGTATATAGGCATGTTTATTGCCGACTTTTTTAATCAACCCCCTAAAAGCATTTGGCAATTTGCCATGTGACAGCTGTACAGGCATATTATGCAACTGCTCCACTATATTGACCGTTATGTATACCTATATGTATATTTAAACTATCAGCTCCATTTCCTAAACAAACCTTAAAAATTAAACTTGTTGCTTTGTGGGGAGTGCAAGAATTGCGCAATAATTCGTAACGCGATAAATTTTTACTTTTGCAACACTTTTTCCTTCATACAAGACTGCAAGCTAAAATTTGACACTGTTGCTGTTTTTTAACTCTAACATTGTGGATAGTTTTTCGAATACACTGCAAATCTAGCTAATACATAGAGAGTAGTAGAATTTTAAAAAAACCTCGTCTTCGTCCATTATTATTTTAGCAATGGCAGGGAATTCTGCGTGTAAACTAAAACAAAAGCGATACTTGGAAACTAAAGCTCTAGCAAAAGAACAAAAGTGTTTAAGCATTCACATTAACATATCTACTAGCTACTGCAACGTTGTGTCACTATTGACAATGAAAATAATAATTTACACCGAGCATTGCTGCATTCACGCAGTTCAGAGATTGGTGAATTAACTTAAATTATACTAATCTTCTCGGGCTATTTTACCTTCCCACCGGTCCTGTAACCATTCCTAAATATGTTCACTCTTTTTCTGTCTCCTCGATTCATCTTTCAAGCAGCAGTATTAATTCCAATATATTTGTGTGCGGAATTTTTGTCCGCCATCTTTATTCCAAACAATTGCTATATAATACTTCGTATAAACCTAGTTTTAAGCAACTCGCCTCAGTCCTCACCCTTCAAAATCATTGACGACGGACAAGAACTGAGTTGTCTCCGAAAATGAAAACATTTGAAAATGTTCCTGAATGCGGAATTGAAACAAAATGGAAAGCACAGGCGCTTGAGATTGCGCATGTAAAGAACAAGCATGCATGTATATAAAAGCTCTGGAGTCAGTTTGGCTCATCAGCCGAGACTCTCGCATTCACGCACGCATTTTTGAAAATCGGCGATGTCACGCACTGTTTTTCGCCTCAGTTCCCACATTCATCCAAAATTTTGAACAATTAACATCCTCCATCACTGACATTTTGGTTTGTATTTTCCTGAAGGAACTACTTTCGTGCATTGACTGAGGCCGATAGAGAAAGAGCTTTCCAATTTGATGGTCGGCGGGGGAGGGGGGTGTTACGGCCCAGAGGAAAAGATAACATTAAAAAAAATATAAACAAAGAAAAAAACATTACATGTTGAAGTTTTTTGAGTCACTGCTGCGTTTTTTTTCTCTGTTTATCAGCCTCACTTTCCATGACCTAAATATCGTAAGTTTAAAGTAAGAAAAAAATAGAATCGATCGCTCGGTTTGCAGCCTGAACAGTCTTAGTCTGAAAAACGAGAAACAAGACACGGCAAACGGAAACTCATAGGGCCGCGGAGCTATTTTGAAAGTGG
>JAOBYF010145555.1:0-10996 GCA_025403605.1 Parazoanthus darwini | reverse complement strand
ATGTGACATTGGTGCTACACTTACATGTCACTGTATGTGACATTGGTGCTACACTGTACTTGTCACTGCAGTGCTACACTTAATGTGTTACTGTATGTGAAATTGGTGCTACACTGTATGTCTCACTGTATCTGACAATGTAATGCACAATAGTACAAACAAAATCACAGTATTATTTTCAATTGAGAAATTTCAATTTCGTTTTGTTTCATCTTTACTTGGCTAATTTGACCACAAGAACAATTGGGTTAAGAGTTCAATAAAAAAAACCCCATCGCTGTGTTTTGTAAGTGTCAAAATATAGTTGTTTACTATTTGTTCTGCTCTACTTCAATCCTGCAATGAAATGTTAATACATGTACATATTTTGAAAGTAAATTATCACTCACCCTGCTGCAGATATACATGTAGTCCACAAAAAGCCATTTTAAAACAAGAGTAAACAAAATTATCACTGCATTAAGTTCCAAAATTGCAGTATGGAGACAAAATCTGTAGAGAGTTTGAAACACATAAACAAACAGTGACGTTATAGTCAAGTAGGACGAATTGTTGTGGCTTTGATATACATTTGTATCTAAATGAGTTTGATGACCCTGAGGCATTTAATTTTTTCCTTGGTATTTATTTTAAATTGACACAGAAATGAAGTTATTTATCTTGATACCGGTTACTATAGACCCAATACATAGTTGGCGGCTATTTTCCTATTCTTTTGTTTGCATTTAAATTAGCCTGACTAGCGTCGTTCTTAAGCCAAAAAATCAAAAGAATATGTTAATCTGAATGACTGAGGCTAGTCAGGCTAATTTAAATGCAGACAAAAGAATATTAAAATAGCCGCCATTTATGCATGGGGTCTGTTAGTGTTGTTATTGTTGCAACTAATGTCACGAGTTAAGTTGTCTATTGCTACAGTAAATGTACATTATTAGACTGTCGAAATCCCTGGACACGTTACTAAACTCTGTTGACCAATAAAGTGGGCAGTTGCACTGATGATGGTAGTACCATCCTCGGAAGCCTGGGGACAAAGGATGTGGTAATATGTGTAAAGATAATTGCCTATGCGCTCCCCTGCAGTGTTTTTGTCAAGCCTAAAGCACAATACATGTATGTACTTTGGCTTTGAGGCAGCAGTTATTTACCAAGTCAAAAATTTTCAAAAGTACTAGTTAAGGAATGACGTTACTGGCTGAAAAAGGTTGTCCAGCCACTGGAAAAACAGTGTAACGTACCGGTTTCACAAACTGTAACACAATACATGTATTTCGTTATGAAATCTAAGAGAGTGTGGCTTTACGATGACGTAATTGGTAATATATGCAGGCTAATGCAGGAGAATATTGTTGGGCTCAGTGTACGTTACCTCGAAAACAAGAATGTATTTGTTCAATTAGTTTATGTTATGGGAAGTTTCGAAAGAAAACGATTTTTGAAATAGCCGCGCTCTTCAAACAGTGACATTTTTCTTCGTGTTAACAAACGCGCGCCCGTTCAGATTTATTCGATATTCGTGCTTATTCCTGTAACTGCCACTAATGGCATGACATGTCATTCAACCGACGTGGCTCCACAGTCATTGGAGCGTGCGACCACAGGATGACCGTGACGTATCTAGTACGTCATTGCTTTATCGTGTTAATGTAGGGTTGTACCTCGGATTTTGTCATTTAAAATGGACAATAGCGAAAGTGCTAGGCAATTAAAATGAATAAGAATCACGGAAAATAAGTTGTTGATTCCCTCACAGTTTTTGAAGGACGAAAAAATTGCCTTTCGTTTTTACAGACAAAGAAAAATTAATGTATATTAGGCTAACTGTACGCTTTGCACGTGCTTTGTGAACGATATCCTTTAACGCTAGTTTCTAATTCGAACATTATTGGATTCAACACTATTATACCAGCCGTTAACAGTAATATATGCCGCCATTATAAGCAAGGCTGTGTGTCAAAATTATCCAAATATGTACGGCAGCCGTCTTGTTGTAGAAAGTACATGTTTAAATCTTTATATGTATATACTTCTTTCTTGGATATTTGGTTGTTTATATATATTATATTCTCAGAAAATAAGTTCTGTTGCCCCTTTTGTTGGTATTTTTAGCTTAAATTATACGCTCAAAGGTATTGGACTGTATCATTTCATTTTGAAGATGGATTATTACTAAAATCGAAATAAACCTTTTTCGTCAACCTGTAAATACGTAAATTCTGTACGTCCTTCTTATTCTAACATCAACAAATTGATACACCGTTTCTGTGTCGCGTTTCACAGTGCTAAAGGCTAAGCGGTCTATTTCGTGCTCGCGTTTCAACTATGATAGTTAACGAACATAATCACACAAACAATTAGTGATGGTCGACTGAATAGATCAACAGAACATAAATTTTCGTAGAAGTTCTTTCACATGTACCGGCTTGATACCACACGACAGGCCTGTATACAGAAATCAGCTGTAGCCATGTACAGTCGCGAAGACAACGGACCGCTCAATAACAGTATTCGAAAAAAGATCAGAGATAAAGAATTTGTCAGAGTGATATTCAATTTTTTGAAGACCAAAAGAAGCAACAGCGATCCAGTTAGTCCCAAGGTAGTTACGAAGACGGAACAAAGCGGTTCGATAGAAACCACCTTTGAAGGTGCACAAAGCAACACAAACACAGCAGGGTAAGGTATATATGTACAGGGTAAGGTATATATATGCAACTGTGCCTGTACCACCGTAGAATAGGGCTGTAGTAAGTGGGATACTGTAGTACCAGAGACTTTCGCATGAAGGGTTTTTGCATTCTTACTGTATATCGCCAGAAGAAAAAGTAGCAAGGAAAACCAAGAATGTACCAGTTAATGGAGCCTCTCGATGGATTCTACTCTTCGTTTATCATTTATGTTTGCATTTTGGAAGAAAGAACGAAGCGTTGCCGTTAGTGATAAATCATTGGAATTTCTTGAGTTTGTTTAAATGTGAAAAAGTGCCGTAGTCTGCTTGTATACTTCTCTTGCATCTCCCAGGTGACCAGTGCAATGTATAAATATCAGTATCAGTATAGTTCTTTGTACTTCCAGTTGATGGTTTATTACAGAGTTGGCTTTTAAAATGGGCTGCTTAATACACTCAAGTCATAGTTTTGAAAACAGCTAGAAGCATATTGGTTTATAAGTAAGCAGTCGGAAAAGTTTTCCTTGCAATAGAAGCAAAAATTGAGTGTACATATGTAGGTGACAAAGGCGAAATTGCTACTTTTAACAGAGGAATTCTCAGTACACTCAATTTGATGGTGGCCTGACCGTTGTGAATACCTCTTGTAAGCCGAGTGTGGGGTTGTTTTGTGTATGTTGTGGACCGACGTTTCTTTTATGGCCAAAGGCAAAGTGCGACACCGCAATCACTACCTAGTTTCTCTTGATTTCAAGACGTTTACCGGCATATTCAAGTCCTCCGGATACAACTTCTATAGACTATTCTTGATTTTGTTAAGTTATCACATTTACATCACTGTATTTATTCTTGGTTTACATTGACGTCACAAAAGTATTAATATTTAACCGAGAGAACGTAAATGTTTCCGAGTTTTTAAAGGCTGAAAAACATATAACTAGCAAGCGAAATTTAGTTTGGAGCAGTATTCAGTGCATTTCGTAGCCAAGACAAGGAAGGCGGCCAAACTGGTAAAGCGAAATCTTCAATGTATCATGCATCTGTATGGTATTGAGCACTACAAATCCAAATTAAACTCATTTTAAATGTTTATCTCGCCAAGACGTTCTAATTATATTACAAGTTGCCGACTTTTGTCACAAATGGACTTGCCAGCGAGATAAGCTAACAGGACAAGGAAATTCAGCCATCTATAGCTCTGAATCGAAGTACGTTGTCTTATTTCAAAAACAGAACTCTACGTCATGTCAAAGATCCAATTTCACGAGCTCCATACTGTTAAGGCTATAAACTAGCCTCCGAGTCATCATTCTATGTCTCAATGGTATACTTTGTACTAATTATGGATAATTTTGCGTAAGGTAGTTTTGCTCAATAGCCGCGAATATTATTGATAACTCAATTTAAACCAAGAAGAGATCCTTGCAAAGCACGACCTACGTGTATACATCATGCATATTGTTGCACCTAAATGTTTTTTTCATTTTTTAGTTTACTCGTGTGTGTTTCTAAATGTAAATTGACCCATCATATTTCAAATCCATTATGTTTGTGCCTCCTGGCCTGATTAGGCACTTGTTCATCTAACTGGTAAAGGTACATTATTATCATTTACAAGTTGAAATTCCTTTTCCTGTCTTGTGAATGTAATATGCAGTGCAACAAAAATGTGCTGCATTGGATTGTGGAAGTAATAACTACAGCTAAGGCTAAAGTATAGGGATTCTTATGAGAAGAACTTTACCATTTTCCCTAATCGATATTGCAACTTTTGCCGCTAATACGTGTTACAGATCGAACTAGCTGCAGAGGAATCCAAACAGCGCTACTGGTCCGAGGCTCTAAAATTTGATGAAGTTTAGGTGAAGTGGTATTTCATTCGTTTTTTTCCCGTACTAGAAACCATGTCCAGGTAGACCCGGCCGAGCATTTTCTGGATTGGACCAAGCCTCCTGTCACTGTACTCGTTATCAAGAAGATGGGCGATGGCAACGTCACTCGATGTTTCAAAGAATTAACACGGTGGTTGATAGTGGTAAGAAACGTTTTTCATCTGAAAGTAAAGTATGGTATTGTGTGGTGTGGTGTGGTGTGGTGTGGTGCAGACCCGTAGCCAGAAATTTCGTTGATGGGGGACATGGGGGTGTGCAAACAAAGGGCGGCTGGGTACTAACAATTTCCATGTTCCATGTATGCCCTCCACAACCCATCAAAAAAGCCAGTCAGTTTCATAAATTTCGTAGACTGAGACTCTCACAAGCCAAATTTGAGGGACAAACGCACTGACGGCCTTTTTTCACTAGTTCCGATTTACGGTATTAAAGGCAAATTGTTACAGATACACCTATTGGGACTTCTTCTTCGTTTTTGTTAACTGAACCAACTGTTGCGGAGCTTTTTGGTTCGTGGGGGAGGGGGTACTACGGGTCTATGGTGTGGTGTGGTATGGTACGGTAAAGTGATGTATCGTAAAATAAAATAAAAAAAAGTACAGTAAAAGAAGAGAAGGGAAAGAAAGGGGAGAAAACTAGAAGGTTTCATGTTGGGTTCCGTAGCCGACATACTCTTCAGATTTGTGGCAAGCAAGACAGCACCTTACTTTTATCGGGATACGTGTTTTTTTTCCTTAAAATAAGGATACAGTGAGAAAGCATTCTAGAACCGACGGCTTAGTAATTATATGTCCGCGGACGGTATGGTGAAAGAAGTTCTAAAATATCAACTCCGCGAAAGCCAGTATAGTTAAACGTGGGATTGACCTTGGGTGGCTGCATCTGCGCCCTCTAACCTTTCCGCATTATGGTGGTTTACTCATGAACAATAGCACTCGACGTTGCAGGACAATCGCAGTCAATCCGGCCAGTTATAAAGACAAATTGGATCCTTCCTGAAGTATATTATCCCCTTTTCTCGCACCATGCTTATGGACATCCATCTTTTCTTTATATTAATATAAAAATGGGCTTATTGAATGTGAGAGCAAAGGAACTGATCATCCACTCCAACTCTAACAACAAAGTATAAGATTATTCTGTGTAGAAACAAGAGACATCCAGTATCGTGTGGCACTTTTGGTCACGGCAGTCAGTGTCGGTGTTATGCAACGCTTTTAACCGCTTATGGTTATATAGTCTTAGCTAGTGTTCCGTGTTTTGTTTATTTTATTTTTGAACCGTTTTGAAAATATATTTGCGTGGCCGGCCTAGCCTAGACTGGTTCTTTTATTGTTATAGGAGCGGAAAATGGAGGTTTATGTTGAGAAGTCCACATTAGAAGAGCCTTCGGTAGTCGAAGATGAAGAATTTAAGCCAATTAGATCAAATTTCTGTTTCAAAGAAGGCAAGTTTATTATTATATTTATAACTGAAATCGTATTTTGTTTTCGTTATTGATATTGGTATGTGTATTACAGTAGTGTGACAATATATAATAGTCTGGTTTTGTTTAGATATGATTTAACTTTAAGAATAGTTCTTGTAAATAAACTTTTACATGGGATATGCAAATATGACATCCAGTCTTGACGATTGTTTTTGTGCTACAGGAGACAATGTAGATGACAAGATTGACTTGGTTTTGTGCCTTGGAGGAGACGGCACTTTGCTGCACGTTTCAACATTGTTTCAGGTAATCACAACAGCAATTACGTGTGGCAGTGCAGAATCATTTGTTGCATTGGGAGCTCCGGTTATAATTAAAAACAACATTTCCCATAGCCGACCAAGCCTTAGGCTGCTAATCACTTCACTTACACAAGTACAATTAGGCCGATTTATACATTAGTTAAAAAATCTTGATAAAAATAAACTCCCTGACGTAATAAAAAGCCTAAAAGTTAAAATCTTATCAGTCCGTAAAAAATGCATGTTTGAAACTAGCAAATTTCCGCAGATGAAAATCATTTAAGCATGCAGAGCAAATGATTCACAATTAAAATATTAAAATATAATGGTGTATTTTGTGTCGCCTTTTCAGAAACCGATATTCCGAGTACCACGTAAGATATAATGTCCATAAACTATAGTTGTCAAATTGTTCTCGAAATACTCAAACGCATTATCACCTAAAGTCGAACGGATTTTGTAATTGTTAAAATCAAGTCTTCGTATACATACTCGTATTGTTCCCATTTGTTGTTTGACATTCAAAGTATTAGGGAAACAAAAGATGTATGCTTACGTTGCAGAGTAATAAATGTTGTGGCGCAATGTCTAGTGAAAGGGAGCTTCACAAAATTTCTTTTTTAGTAAATAGTACGAGCCCCGTGGAGGGAGGAGGTACTCTCTATAGTTGGCTATAAGTTGGAGTGGGGGAAGGGCTCTGTTCTAAAGGGGTGGCTATTCATGCTGGTAGTATATGAAAAGGTAGAAACTAAATGAAAGGGTCGCCATAATTTGCATTTTTGTATATGGGAAACAGGTTTATGAAAGGGTACCATTTTTGGCATGTAACTTAAAGTCGTTTGGTACGTGTACATTTGAAGTAGCCGCAAAGAAGGTTCAGTTTGTGGAAACACCTTCTGCTGTTCGTCAAGAACAGTTTGAAAAATCGTTTAAGAAACAATTGAATACTTTTCGTTTTGATCCGTTGTTTAGTTCTATGTTCTATCTGTAGAAGCGCTTTAGAAGCCTTCAAAAGGTGCCATAGAAATTTACTTGTTGTTTTAATGTTTTGTCATCTACTGACCTTTAACCCACTAATTTCCACCGTTCATGCATTACAGCGGAGCTGCCCTCCCGTGATGGCGTTTCATCTCGGATCTCTCGGCTTCCTCACTCCGTTCAAGTTCGAAGACTTCAAGAGTGAAATTGCTTTTGTACTTGAAGGTAAAACTGTATACAGCTTGTGTGTTTTTTATATACAATACCGGCCAGATTTACTTACATGCATACATACATACATACATGCATTCCATTCCATACAGTTGTACATACACACACACATACACACACACATACACACACACATGGGCCTCAAAATGTCCGCATTTGCAGGTTTAATGAAAACGACGAAGAAGCCCGATTATCCGTAACAGGTGGCGCTACTGTAAATCGAAACGACTAAAAAAATTTGGCTTTAGTACGTAGCACCCCACCCCACCCCCCTCAACGGAATTTCGGTGTTTTGAACTGAATCTCGAAAAATGCAAGTTGGAGGCGAGAAAATTGCAATAAAGACCGGGACAAAAGTTGCATCAAAAGTTGCTAATGTAAACGGGCCTTTAGATGTCGTGTTTTTCTCTTTTCTTACTTAACCTAGACTGGTAGACTTACTGATGACACAAACAACACAAATTGTCCTCTTTTGTACGCTAACAGCTTTTTCGCCGCTTTTGGAAAATCTTCATATACCTGCAAATATAAGTGTCTTAAGATGCAGCATACTTAACATGCAACGCAAATTTTTTCTACGAAACATGATGAGTAGAACGCAATGGTCAAACTATCATCTTTCATTTTTAAATGATAAATTTTGAAGGAGTCGCAGAAACGTTATTAAATAACGTTTATGCAACTCCTTCAAAATTTATATCACTTTTAACTTAGCCGGAAGCGCGCCCACAATTGAGTAGACCAGAGCATGGATACCCTAGTTTTTGCCTAATTTTTGCCTCATTAGCTAACGCAAAAACCAGCGATCAACTGGACTAGCAGGTAATCTCTTGAATAGTTTTTATGAACAAAAATAGAGCGCTCTATTTTGGTATTTTTGCTGACAAAAGCTGTGGGCTAATTGTGTTTTAAAATAGTTTTGCGATCTATTTTCTTCGCATTTGAGTAGTTGTCTTACCTCGCACGAGATTTAATACACTGTAAAAACAAATATATTAGTAGATGGTTCGCAATTTGTTCTTAACGATTTGCTGGAGTTGCTGCGCGAAGTTACAGTTCAAAAGTTACAAAACTTCTTTATTTTTTCAGCAAACGACCAAAAGTCCTTCTTAAAAAACTATTTTCAGAACTAGCAAATTCAATTTACCGTTCAGTGAGCATACAGTCCCCATTATTTGTGTGGTGGACATTACCATTTTTCCAATCCCTTATTTTAGCCCAAATTTTTCTTTAATATCCAAAATCTGAAACCGGCGATCAGCTACACAAGCAAGCTATCTGATTAACAATTTGTATAAACATAAAAGGCACGCTGTTTGTTTTAATGTTTCTGTTAAAAAATTGGAGATATTTTGTACGAACAGTTTTGCGCTTTATCTGCTGTCTCATTAACTCATACTCACATTTCATGCGCAACTTAATATAATAAATAGAAACAACCGTATTTTCCGGTTATTGGCGATTCTTTTTACACTGCCGTTTGCTTCAGCATTGAATTTTAACTGTAGTTACTTTAGACTTGCAGCCTTTCCAGTGACGAAAACAATCTTAGTTAATTTTTTTGCGCGCGCAAACAGATCTTTTAGCTTCACTCAATATTTGAAAATACAATATACGCATTTTAAAGTTGACTAATATACAAGTCAGAAGTAATTTCCAAGAGGCAGTGACACAGTTAGGTTAGTTACACTGTAACCTTCCATTTAATTATGTTGCTTCATGTTCTCTCAATTCGATTTTAGCCAGAAGCTCGTCGACAACCTTTTGTCTACATAGGAGAGCTGAACGTGGAATTCGTACTTTTAACCTTAATTCTACCTCAGACGTTCTCGCTCGCAACAACAAGAGATTACGGAGCAGGCGCGATGTTGGTTTTAATCAACCTGGAGCATATGTAAGTGCACATTAGCCCATGTCTGTATTGGCAAAACTGTGACGGCTTAGTAATAGACTTGGCAGACAACCTCTAGGCTTTGATCAGAATTGAGCGCAGAACCGCAAGGAAGGGCTATATGAAATGCCATGGAACTGGCGCGCGTGTTGGATTTAAGAAGAGTTCTAATGGACCTGTCAATTTTTTAACTTTCTTTATTAATGTTATAAAACTCACGAAGATGAGGTACAGACACGCATACTGTTTACGGTTTTGAACACTTTGAACAGTTTATATTACATGACAAGCAAAAAAGGCTGGAAAAGTTCTGTATAGTCTGTTGAACCAAATACAAGTCTCATTTCTCTCAGTCTTGCATCACTAATTCTTAGTTGTGAATTTTGCATCACAAACTGTCCTCTACCAGCTCAGTGCTTTTCGAACTTGCACTACTGCCAAACTTTGACCTTGACCGCTATTAGTGACGCAGTTACAATTAAGGGAGAGCTTCCGGTAAGTTACCACTTTTCGGTACCAAAACTACACGGTACCAAAAATAATAAAGATTGACAAAAATTTGAGAATTTTTTGAGAAAATTTGCGAGGAAAAGAGATGGGGGCGAGTTGTTCATTTGAAGGAATTTCTAGGTTTTTTGGATTTTAGGTAAGTTTAAAATTTACTTTTGGAGTTAACATTTAAATGGTGAACACCAGCTCGTACGCTGTCCCAAGGGCGGCTCTTGCTGGCTTTGGAACAGTGTTTGTTCTCCCGTCTAAATCTCCTCTCAAATTCTCCGTTGCTCCCCTTTAACACTCTTGGGAACTGTCCTTGGTGTCTATACATTAACGTGTTAACATATGCAGAGGAAAGCATTAAAAGACTATCCTAACAGAAGAACAAGATAATATCAGTTGTGATGATTCAAAACGAGACTTCAAAGTTTTCTGACTCCATGCCAATGGCAATACGTTGAGTACCTAAACTAAGTTTCACACGTTCAAAAAAAAACATTTAAACTTGGGAAAAGTATATGTTAGCTGGGCACATCTTTGTGCTTCGCTTCAGTGTTTTGAGGCATGGCAAAAACGTCTTGGTTCACTCAACGTGAACACGTTTCTTGTATTTTGTGGCAAGGCAAGTATGTACAGAAACACATACATGTTGGGCACGTCTTATCGTTTATCTTACATCTTGGGCACACAAAATTAAACTGATTGTTCACGAGTACAGGCAATGAGTTTCCCTCGACTTCATTCTACCAATAGCATTCGGTCGCAAGGGTGTGGCAGGGTCATCAGTGGTGACAAAAGGGGCTTAAGCGTACATGTCCTCTCTGTCGGCCGTGATGACTTGTTCAACTTCCTCCATGGAACTGAAGTTCAGGAAGTGCGAGGGGCGATGAACCTCGTGGTAGAACTCCTTGGGATTGGACAGCTGGAGCTCGTAGCGCATGTTGGGCGAGTGCCGCACACCTGAGGTAAGGGACAGGAGGGGCGAGTTAATTGGAGAATCGATATACAAAGTACCTCGCCCCTTACGATTCGCCAACCGACAGAGTTCACATTAACGGGAACAGGAACAGGGACCAACTAAGGTTGGGGTTAGATTTTCTTTAGGTTTAG
>JAOBYF010145554.1:0-18814 GCA_025403605.1 Parazoanthus darwini | reverse complement strand
GCGGCGTCTCTATACTTAGTCATGTCGCTATCTCCTTGGACCGGTTTTGGGCGGTTTTCTACCCCACCAAGCGACCATTGACAAGTAGAAAACCCAGCGTTGTTTTCGTTGCCATTTGGTTGTTTTGCTTATGTTTCGCATTTATCCCAACTTTTATATGGGACACACTTTGCTCAAAACCGTCTATATTTTCCATCGGCTTTGTGTACCTATATTTTGCTTTCTACCTCGCATTGCCTGCAATTGTTGTACTTTTTCTTTATCCATCTATTTTGATCAAACTATGGAATCGTAAAATTCCTGGCAATCCTTCCGTTGCAAACCAGGATCTCAGGGACCGAACAAACCTCAAGATTACTATTATGGCCGTTGCACTAGTAGTTTCGTTTGCTCTCTCCTTGTTTCCGTATCTTCTACATATACTAGAGAATATAATCAAGAAGCAAACAAATCTAAGCAATCGCGCTTATCCTGACAAGGAAGAAACTATTGGCTTTGTAACGATAGCAGTAGTTTTAACATACAGTTCTTGTATGTGGAACCCCCTCATATGCATTATTTTTAACTCAAATTTCCGGACTGGGATCAAAACAATGTTTGCGAAGTTTTTATAGCAAGAGCAAGAACTATCGAGTATATTCGAGTTACTGGTATGAAAAACCTCCAAGAACATTACAACACTAAAGCAATGTTGTTTCTCCGATCCACATTTCTTTAAATTTGACATGTAAAACTCACACAAACTAGGATATATTTTTCAGTACTTAAAAACTCATTGTAATGGTTAAAGTGTTGTAAGTAAAACGTTTTTGTTATATGTAAAATATGCTACTAAAAACCGGACATTTCGACTATCCTTCTTGCCTTCATTAGCTGAAGTGACAGAAAGGTAAGAATCACTTTTCGCTCTACGCGCCGATCGTACTTTTATTTTTGTGAAGTATTTAGAAAAGAAGAAATGAAGGAAGATGGAAGAAGTTTAAATAATCCTAGACTGTTTAAATCATCACAAGTTAAACCAATTGTGTGTTAGTTGTACGTAAAAGGTTTGCAGTTCTCAAGTGTTAACTTTAAATTTTTCTATAAGCTTGGCAAACCGAATTTCGTTTTCACAGATTTATATACGTAAGTATATAACACTATAACCATAATGCTTGTTAATAAATAAATTCGCTATATATCTTAAACGGTACATTTATCAGAAGTGCACATTGTCGTTGAGTTGTTGCAATCACGGCAGTAGTATTCAAAAGTGAGTTTCAAATTTATTGTAAACAAAAGGAGATAAATTAAGAAACGGTCTGAAAATATTTGTCTTCGAACAGCCAATGGAATAAATGCAGATACAATAGTAAAACTACAAGAAAAATGTATAAGCTGCTCTAATCTGGCGATCTCAGTAAAGACTCTTGCATCTAAAATGCTTAGCGAATTGACTTATTTTCTTGGGGTACATGCATTGATTTCAGGGTAGAAACTAACATTTTGAGGTTTTAACAGCTAAGTGTTTCTCTGTTATTTTGGTATTTGTTGCAATTACTTTCTTTTGTTGTGTCGACCAGCATGCCCGCCACGCCCTTTGTCTCTCGAGTCTCTGGGGGTTGCGTGCAAACCAGCAATATTTTCAGTTTATTAGGTTGCGATATTGTGAAACTTCGCAGGAACAATCTCAAACCACGGGCAAGAAATAGTGAAAAGCACAACTGTAAACCATTCCGGCTCGAACTTCAGCGTTTATGATTCGTAGAATTTAAAGCTTTTCTAATATCGACACCAACCCACAAATCAACTTATCCAGCTGCAAAACGTAAACGGGTTACAATAAGACATTTGCAATATCTAATGCCATGATGATGATTTTCTGATGATGGCGTCAACTTACTTCAGCTTCCAGAATGCTTTACAAATTTTCTTCCAAAATATTATTTTATTCCATTATAACGATAGTTGGACAATTGACATTTATTATCTTACAAAAGAAAGTTGTATCTTACAAAGCATTGTGGTAGTTGTAGTATATAACGTCATCATGCAAACGTCCAAATCTAAACCTTTGAAGCTTAACCGAATTCAGAATATTCAATTGCTGTGCTCTTGAACTAACCTAATGTTTATGGAAGATATAAACCCTTCAGGATACTGAAACTGTTCAGCTTACCTACGTTTCCTTTCTCTCACAGACTCAACGGTCACATGTCTTCCACTTCTGTTTCAAAGCAAAAATTTCAGGTTCCATCTTGGCAGTTTTATCTGCCCGAGAAACACCATAACTCCACAAGTCAGTTTTACAATAGCTGAGTCTTTGGAACTTAGCATAATAATTAGTACCAGTATATTTTCTTCAGCCAATCAGAACAATGGCTAAACTTTTATGAGCGAGTCCCAGCAGCCGGCACACTTTGGCATTTCACTCTTTCAGATACTGTTGATTTATGTAGTTTTCTTTCAAAGCAATAGGTTTTTAAATAACTATATACTTTATACTTATATACTCCATAATTATATTGTTGAAAAAAGGTCACTATTCTAGGTACTACTTTTCTAAATGAAAATAATTCAAAACCTCAACTCCTTCGCGCGAAAACAAACATGAAGCAAGGACAACCATGAAAATAACTGTCACTGTTGGCTTTCCGACGTTTGCTCCAGTTCCATTTAACATTTGGACGTTTATTCAAACTTTTATTCACTTGCGTGAGAATTGTAGAACAACTGGTGCTAGTTATTTTGTAAAAGAAAGTGAAACAGTTTATTTTTTAATACTTATACGGTTTACAGTAAATACAAGTACTCTATAATTGATAAATATATTACATATAGATAAAGGGACAGCAGTCCGATACATGCATGAGAACACTAGGCGAGGATGCTCTTTATGAAAGAAACCAAAAAGGCTTATTTAGGACAGGGGCTCATCAAGGCATGACGCCAACGTGAAAATGTCTCGACTCCTTTTTCTCTCATATAGGTCTAAGGAAGATAACGTTTTACCGCCGTCACAGTAGCTATAAAACAATTTTTAAAAAGCTTTAGCTCATTTCAGTTTTTGTTGCTTCGGTAATAGCCTTTTCTAATTAAGATTTTAAAACATGTCATTTTGATATTGTGGGACAGTACATTTCTTCAGTATTTGTGCAAGAAGCGCTATCTTGTTACAATGGTTGAAACAAACGTAAAAACAAATCATCGCACTTTTTCGTCATCGGGGAATTTAAGCATTTGGGACATGAATGAACACAAAAACGGCTGCTGGAATTTGGACTTCTCGTCTTCTCTTTTCTTGTTTGCATAACTCATTCGTTTCTTTTCTGTTTTGTGTGATGGTGTGTGAAGGCGAGTGAATGTGACAAACTGGAAGCCGCACGAAGATTGAAAATATTTTTTTCTGCTGTTCACGTTCTCTATAAAACAAAAAAATGACATTTTTACGTTCTGCTTTCTAAGGAGTCTAAAGATGACGGTAAAAAGGTGACCATCTGGTTCATTCCCGCGTAAAGTTATCGTATTCAGTAACCATTGCTTTGTAACG
The DNA here is from genome assembly GCA_025403605.1 of Parazoanthus darwini. Lineage (NCBI taxonomy): Eukaryota > Metazoa > Cnidaria > Anthozoa > Zoantharia > Parazoanthidae > Parazoanthus > Parazoanthus darwini. The sequence continues at coordinate 15,285 of JAOBYF010145554.1, read as the reverse complement.
TTCTCGTTGATGTTAGCTTCCTCTTTGCTTTATCTTTCTAAGGCCCAGGAAAAACGTTCAACTTCAATCGAACTTAACTCAGTCGAAGGTGATGTGCCGCTTTCACACTACTCGCTTAACAGGTATCAACTGATCATGGCTGATAAACAATTTGATGGTTTCAAAACACGGACTGGCTTAAACCTGTACAAACAAATTGCTTTATCGTTTTAACGTTCAAATGAAACTTATAAACACGTAACAGTACTAACATATTTCAGTCGAACAAAGTTAAAATAAAATTTTTTATTGATTGGTAAGAACGCAGTAATAAACTCGACAGCAAATATTTGTTGAAAGTTAAAATCAATCTCTTTAAATTTTAGTAAAACATGGTTAACTTTCGAGGAACATTTTCAATCATGTTTAATGCCTTCGATTAAATTCGTTAAGTTCGGCTGCAGTTCGACGTCTGTCCCTGCCTTAAGGTTTAATAAAGCCGCGCAAGCTTAGAGTTAATAGAATAAAAATCAATTAATAAAAAATCACAATGGAGTTTACAGGGTAAAAAAATAAATGTGCGAAACCTAGTAAACGTAGCTTTCTTTTTGAGTTATACATTAAAGCTTTCAGTGACCGAAACTGTGTTGCTGTAACATAATCCCATTTTTAGTATTTTGTTGTTGTTTATCTTTCTTCGTGTTTCTACTTGATTCTTTGGTTTGAAACTTTTCTCTTTGTTGGCTTAATTTTTTAGGCAAGATGTTTTCCAAGATTTCAAGACATGTCAAAGTCTTAATTCCAGTTAGTTCAATGAAATTCTGCGAACTCTGTTGGAAAGTACTGGCTTGATTAGTTGTTCTCCAAGTGGTTGTTCGTTCTAACGCATATGAGTCCACAGAGTGGTTGGAGAATCAGCTTAAGCCCTGAACGGAAATTTTGATTCAAGACTATGCATATAAGAGGATTTAGAACACACGAGGCATAAGATAAAACATAACTGGCTTCTGAAAAATCAAAAGCAATATCATGAACATTAGACAGTTTTTCGATACGATACTTAACGTAGGGTAGCCAGGACACAGTATACGAAACCATTAGTAACAGAGCCAGAATTGTTACCTTGAAGTTTGTTTTGGCTCTAAGTTCCAGGTTAGTTGCGGACGGATTGCCAGGGATTCGGCGCTTCCATAGTTTGATTAAAATAGCGGGGTACACAAAGAGTGTTACTATAGTTGGAAAAATCCCAAAAATTGCGAGGTAAGGAAATCTGAAATAAGGACTCAATTCAATATCTGACCAACAAATTAATACCTCATCGACTTTAAACACTCTAGCCTCCATAAGATTTGGAAATCCGAAAATAAGGCTCACCAACCAAATTGAGACAAGATTTAGGAGAGGTTTTCGTGTTATAAATGACTGGAAAGTTGGAAAGAAAACTGCCCAGAAGCGATCCACTGAGATAGCAACAAGACTAAGAAGAGAAACGCCACTTGATAAATACCAAACTGAAAATGCTGCTTTGCACAGCACAAGTCCTGCTGTAGAATCATGACGAATTGACCATTCGCCTTTTGTAAAGATTCCAAGATCAACTGGAATCATTATAACAGTTGTCAGTAGATCAGATGCCGCCATGTTGACGACGAACAAGTTCATAGTGGTTCTCATCTTCTTGTTAGAATTCTTATAAACCACGACTATGACCAGGGAGTTGCCGATAAGAGAAAATATGAAGATAGCCGACAGCATGGTTTGTAATCCAATAATGCTTTTAACAGTTTCGGAAGCTCTTGTTCCATTTGTTACGTTGACCAAAACGTTTGACTTCAGATTCATGGTGGATTTTCCTCCGGCTCTTCCGTTGAAAATGTTGAAAAACTACACAAATCCCCAAAACTTAAATGATTCTTTCTTACTGTATCACGGCTACGACAAGGCAGTTTCCTTTGAGAAAAACTATAAAAACTGCCGTTTGCAATAGCCGGTTAGAAGCCTTGATCTTGTGCGTTGATGCAACTCTGCACACATTCATATAGAAAGCACAATTATATACCACATCGAGATGATTATCTGTAATCGCAATGAGACCAAAAGGTTTGGTGATTGTAAGTTGGATTATCTTCTTTTACTTCATTTGTTATGCGGAATGCCTTACGTACTAATTAATTATTCATAGTATTTTCTCATAGATTTTTGCAGTCCAGCTCATTGCTACTGATGTAAACCGCTTCTTCTGATGAATTTTGCCATTTTTTAATCTTTCTGAAAAGGAAATTATGTGACATCGTCGATGCATTTCAAATTAATACATTTAATAAACTATCTTTAAATGACTACTGCTCCTTATGTTGCCCTTTCTTCAACTAAGAAAAGATAAAAACTTCAAAACGTGGGTTGAGTTTTGAGTTAGTGAGCCAGGTTTTTAATGATTCGGCCATTGCCCTTTAACAGTGATTACAACATTCCTCAAGAGAATAACATGATTGTAAGCAAATTCGACATCAGAACATTGACAACAAACAGACTCGAAATGGCAAACATTTTACATCCCTTGGCAGTAAGAATCTGAGAATTAATTGCCAACACAGTTTTACTTTTTAAGTTAAAATTCAAACTATTCCAGTGAGTTCAACACTATAGTTGGATCAACGGCTCTCCGTACACTTTCAATATTTTCAATGTAGTTGTGAGCTGTGTTAAAGTCAGTCAACAAATGGATTGAAAAATTGTTCGGAAATCTGTTCGGAAATTTTGATTAAAGACTAGGCATATGAGAGGATTTAAGATACATGAAACATATGTTAGATAACCTGCAGGTGGAATTTTACCAGAATAATAGTAAGAAAAAATGTAGTGACCTGGCTCAAAAACAGTTTTTAAAGTTTCCCCGAAGTATGGAAACCACGAAACTACAAATGCAATCATTAAAGCCACCGACAGTACAGTTACTTTGCGATTCGTTCTGTCTCTGAGTTCCTGGTTCGCAGCGGAAGGATTGCCGGGAATTTTACGCCTCCATAGCTTGACCAAAATTGCTGGATAGAGAATCAGGATTACTATGATTGGCAATCCTCCATAAACTGCAAAATACGACAAGTGGTAATAAACAAAGGATTTTCTGTTTAAGCAAGGCAAACAAGTAAGTATACCGCTCTCTGTTTCGTCTGTGACTTTTGCTTCCATAATAACAGGAAGCACAAATATTATGCTGATCAGCCAAATCGCTGTGAGAACAACGGACGGCCTTCTTGTTGTTAGTGGTCGTTTAGTGGGGAAGAAAACCGCCCAGAAACGATCCACAGCAATTAAGACAAGACTGAGCAGAGAGACTCCACTTGACAAATACCAGACACCATGCAAAAGTATACAGCAAACTTCCCCTACAGTAGATTCACGATCAATCGGCCATTCGCCGGCTACAAAAATTGCCATATCAAGCGGTTCAAGCATGGTGGTGAGTAAGTCTGAAATAGCCATGTTTACAACATACAAGTTCATAGTGGTTCTCATCTTCTTGTTGACATTCTTATACACCAAGATTATGACCAAAGAGTTGCCAATAAACGAACCGAAGAAAACCACAACATAAAATGATAATATTGCCACATTCGTACCAAACGTTTTGGTGATATTTGTTCGGTTCATGATTGGAAGGCAAGTTTTTTTCTGTGGTTGGATAACGAAAGAGTTGTTATCTATTGGTGAGCTGGATCGAGAACACGTAAAATTATTTCATTAGTCTTGATATCTCATGCCTTCTTTTCATTTACCACGCTTTGTTGCTTTGGTGTTGTTTCCAACTGTCTTTGATCGAATCGTGTTTCAAGTACAGCTGCAAGTCCAGACTAAATTGCTGTTTTCGAAGGTTTCGTAGCAAAAATGACAGTGGTAATTGAAAAAAATCATCAAAAACTCGCGAGAGATTGTTTGAAGGCCTTACATACGTCTCGTTCACACATTTGAAAGGAGATTAGTCGAGGAACATCTGCCCCTGTTGTTTCTGATCCACAATCTTTTGAACTCCTTTTCAGTGAATTGTATATGTCAATTTTTTAAATGAAAGAAGTACACACCGGAAGACGTACAGCATCATCGTGTGATATATTATTAATACAAAGCGGAGTTGTATTGTTTTCAGTGTGCTTGATTAGTTGTGCCTAAGCAAAAACTTCATCTGGTTGCAATTGTCCATTTCAGTACCGTCTTTTGAAAGGCTTTTTCATTTATTTGAATGATCAACACCTTTGTCTCCTTATACAAACGTTTTTTTTATCTTTAGTGCACATACATTGTATTTCATTGTCAGGATTACAAAAGTTCACTTACGAATCTAGAATCATGTTACTGTAGTTTTAGTAAACTGGCGGAGGAGAAATGCGTAAGGGAACAAAAATATGTTTTATAGGAAAAAGAAACAAACAAAACGAGTGTCTTTAAACAGTGCTAGCTCCCTTGCTGTAGATTTATATGCGCAAGTGATTCACTAGATCGCAACCAGAAACGAGCCTTGAATATACAGTTAAGACTTGCCTTATCAGGCAACTCTCGAATCATTCGGCCTAAGAAAACTATCAGAATGCAAATCTCAGCAATGCGACAGTCCGTCATCCGTTCAAGTCTAGCAAATCCCCAAGGCAATATACGTAGCTTATTCCTCCGAAAATCTTAAAAAATGTTAGGATTTTAACATCCCTGTCTGTTAAATAAATCGTTTCAAAAACTCCTTTATAATTTCCAGAGCTGGACGTCACAACGGTATCTCTTTTTGAAACTAGAACTGATCAAACAGTTCGTTGAATGGATTTGAAAACTTCGTGTTGTTAGTTAACTTTTGCTTTTAAAGCGCTCGCGCTCAATTTGGAATGAGCGCCATGAAAACAAAACATTATTATTATTATTATTATTATTATTATTATCATTGTCATTGTCATTGTCATTATCACTATCATTATCATATCACTATCACTATCACTATCATTATCAATATTATTATTACCATTATCAACCTATCCAACAATATCCTTTTCCAGGCCAAATCTGTCCAAAAACTATACCCTTAAGGGCAAAACGCCCCCATGTAATCAATTGCGGAAAATACCCGTCCCTGAACTTGCCCAACTGAACATGTAAGTTGCTAACTTAAAAAGGGAACGGTGAATAATCCAAATCCTTGCCAACCTCTTTGAAAACGAAATCCATTAATACTAACCTCTCGTCTTTTTGTACATTTGTACCAACCTTATCAAAAATTAAATTGGGAGCCAAGCTTTGTTTTCTTCAGATTTCAACAGTGTGTTTTACATTGCAGTACAACCCTTTGGAGAACATGTTTAAGAAAATATGTTTAGATAAAACTCATTCATAGTTGCTGACATTTACAAATAATTCCACGTTTCACCAAAAAACCTTAATAGAAAACGTTTATTTTTTTCACCCATTTACTATGTTAATCTCTTAACAATAAATTGTTAAATTCTAAAAACTCTCGCAATATTTCCAATATGCTTAGATCTATTAAAGTAAATTTCTTTACAACTTTTTAATGATATTAATTTTTTAACGATTTGTTATGCTTAACGATATGATGACCTACGAGAAAGCAATTCATTATCCCTGTGATTGATATTGATAGTGAAAATATTTTCATAAACTGATAAATATTCGACTTAGAAATTGAGTATGTAAAAACAGTTGTGGTTGAATCTATAATATATTCTTCTTCTTTGGTTGCTTTCTGTTGCGCAACACACACCCATACCTATGGCATGAAGATTAATAGACACGCAATCTTGCAAACGACCTATGGGAGAAAAAAAAAATAGACAAATTAGAAATACAGTTGGCAGCAGTAACAGGTTAATAGTAATGATAATGAAAACTCTCCACTGCACATGGCTCTCTTCAACTGTCAATTAAAAAATTTAAAACAGAAATAAATTTTTGAAAAGAAAAGAAATGTATAAATTCCTTTTCTTTTCAAAAATTTATTTCCGTTTTGAATTTTTTAATATATATAAATGTGTGTTAAATTTTAAGGCATTACCCAAGGCAAATAATTAACTTATTTTAATATTGCCTTTGCTATTATACGGCTACATCAGAGATAAACTGTTGTCAGTAGATTCAATAATGTCCAAGGTCAGTTGTATTGTTGGTAAAAAGCTTTTAGCTTCAGTTGACGTTCAAACATGCAACGGTGCCAGCTGGTTGCTTGTATACACATTTTCACTGGGTATATACACTTAATATAGATTACCCTTTTGAATTTTGCAAGTCTTTCAAATTGGTTTGTTTTATGGTTAGTAGCTGGTAACGGAAAGTTAATTGTTGGTAGTTGGTAGGTTCATATTTAATTATATTTCTTTTATTGTGTTACACTTTAGAAACTCGTTGTCTTAAAATACGAACAATCATTTGATACCAACGCCAAACACTTGAGAAAAGTCTAAAATGATAGAAGACAGAAATATTACTATATATGCAGCTGTGTAAAAAGGAGAGATATTAAAAGAGAGGGAGAGAAACAATGGTGATTAATAAAACAAAAATAGAAGTTACATTCAAAAACTCTATGAAAATATTTCTGGTATATACAAATTCAAAGCTTGTTTTTGCTAGCCTGCGCCGCAGACAGTCTAAACCACCCTTTGAAGACAAACAAACCGGCTGCAACACAGGCTAGTTTTTGCTTATGTTCTTACCTTAGAACAAACACAAAGACCAGAAAGAATGTTAAAGACAATCCGGTACTTTGAATTCCAAAATCCTTATATCACCACTGAAAAACGACAAAGCAAGGTAGTCCTTAACATTGGAGCTTGTAAGGCTTTCAATTGGTTCGTGGAACTGCATAAACCCAACCAACTCTCCCGTAACGACTTTCCAAACTCGGAGGGTCTTGTCCAGACTTTGAGGCAACAAATAAATGAAACAAGTTAGTATTAGATTTTCCGTTCTTAGCCTGCGCTAAAATTGTTACCTGATGAAACTATTTCAACTTTGTTTTATATTTCAGTCCTTGAGCAAAACATATTACTAGATTTGTTCCAATCTACGGGAAACATTTCTGGTGGGTGCAACCTGCGATGTCTACGTGTCCGTCCAGGAGGAGTCACGGATGCCCATTCGCTTAGATATAGTGTCAAGCGAACGAGAACCCTTGACTACTGCTGGACGGGACACCAACATAATGGTCTGACTCGGGGTTTGAACTCGGGTTAGGGGGGTTGGGGTACCCTCTGACAAGAGCTTTTTAGGTATTGCGGCGCCAGAGCGTATGGATCAAGTTGCTTTAGCCTGGAATTGGGTAGAAGTGTTTGACATTGGACGAAACTGTGGGTATGTTTCGTGTGGCATATGAGAAAGAAAACGTATAGCGGCCCTAAATTGGGTATTAGTTTTGGCGTCTGGTCTGATATTGCATAATCCGAGGGCATGCGTACTAACAATATGCGATACGCTCACTCTGTCCTCAGGTCTATTTAAACTGATCAATGTATAAGTAAACTTACGATTGTTTTTCCAATGCTTACCTGAACGAAACCATCAAAACCCCTTTACGGATGGACGCACAGCCAGTTACTCGGCTTGTGTGACCGGCCAGCGATCTGACCAGTTCACCTGTGGTTCGATCCCACAGGTTGATTGCGTGATGTTCGGAGTGACCGCCCGTGACAAGTATCCTCTCGTCCGGCCAGACTTTCACCCACTCGGCGTGACGGGCGGTGATTTGCCATTCTTTAGTCTAGTGAAGCAGACATTTTAATAACAATCAGGGCAAGTTAAGTTTGATAATTTTTTATGTAGTTTTGGATTTATTAGTTGCCGATTGAACCTCAAGTTAAAAGAGGTCATTTAGGTCTCTATAGAATATTTATGATATGGTTTTTCTGTACATTTATTATGATGATAACGATTTTGGTGATGTTAACGGTGATGGTGGTGTTGGTGATTGTGATGATGGTGGTGGTGCCGGAGGTGTTGACGGTGATGGTGACAGTGACAGTGATGGTGACAATGATTGTGATGGTGACAATGATTGTGATGGTGACAATAATGGTGTTTGCGATGGCTACAAAATGACAATACGACATCAACAACAACAAAACATATATGCTAACAATCAGTATATAAACTTACTTAATAAATACTGTCAGTAAATGTGTCTGAAAAAATGAAGTATGTATACGATAACAGTACCTTTGTATGTACGTTCCAACAAGTGATGTTCTCTTCAACATCACAACAGACAATGTGGCCTCCATCGAGAGCCACGTCAAAGTCTAACACGTCCGTTCGGTGGTCAAAGGAGAACTCTTCCTGCCACGTGTCGGAGTTCCACACCCTGATTCTCCTTAGGTCAGTCATTTCTCTCACAGCGACACGGCTGTTGCCCAGGTACTTGACATTCACAACACTATGACCATGTTCAGTGACAGTGTTGGGGAACCTTGCAATGTGTTGGCGAAAATGGGCAAGAACAGTCAGGTATAGATCTTTAACACTGATAATTCTTTGAAGAATTCTGCATGCAAGTTTTCTTCTCATAAACAAGCAAAGTAAAAATGAACAAGTATGTTCAGAAACAGGTTTGTTTAATCGATTAAAGAATGTTTTGAGTGAATCCACTGAGAGCGTGTTTTTTAGACGCTTGTGGTTACTTCTGCTGAAACATACGAACGGCTTTTTTGTGTGTTATGGGGGTTTACTGCCAGATTTTGCTAAAACAACAAGGGCGGATTCAGGGGACGAACCAAGGGGGTTCTTTCGGAAGTGTCAACAGTTTCTTACCCGTCCTCAGCGTCAATTTCCCACAGCTTTAACCCTCCGTCCCATGAGGAGATAATGGAGAAAGGTTTGTTCTCGGCATCTACTAGGTGCTGTTTAAGATATTAACAATATGACAGCTTTTCACTCAAAGGCAAACGTTTACTTGCATTTTCAGTTTAAATAAAAGTATTTTTTCACGGTTTTGCACATGTTCAAAGTTTATTGACAAGAAAACTAAGAGTGCTTTCCGTTCGAAAGGTCCGGCCTGCCGAAAATAACTAGTTCGGGCCAGTGCAAATGCAAAGGCCAAAGCCAGAACTGACAAATTCTTGCGCTTTGAACGACTGGAGCGGGGGAACTGAGCGGCTCTGATCCATGATGAGCGTGGCCAGTCTGGTCAGAACCAGTTCTGAGAACCCGTGCGGCCCAAGTTTGAAGCTAAAATATCTACAAACAGGCACTATTCAGATACCAATCGGTATTTTTCAAAAGTCAAATGGTACGGAAGGTCTGTTGTAGGTGGCGATTAATTTGGATGTAGTTATTTGTCCTGTTTTGGATAGTGTTTTCAGTGATGTTTATTGACAAGACAACTTATCAACAAGCTAAAATATCTACAAACAGACACTGTTCAGATACGAATCATAATGACTCAATAGACAAATGATACGGATGGTCTGCTTTAGGCGGTGATTTAGTTGGATTGCATTCATCTTTCTTCCTATAGATCACATTGAATTATGTTCCAGGTCGACACACAAAGTGATAAGTTGGTAGTAAGTGTATCGTATCTTGGAAGAATTGATTAATCGGAGGTCTTTCTGGTAGCTCAATAAAAAGTTTTTTCGTACAGTTCTTTCCACGAACATTATAGGGAATCGTCGCGCTAATCAAAGTTGCATTGAGCCCCCTTCCTGATAAGGCCCCCTTTAGGTTTTTAAACTTGTAATACGCCCACTCCATATTTTGGAACAGTTGAAACGAAATATTATTACTTGTAAGCATATACTGAGGTTAATAAACATATAAACCTAAGCACTTTATATATCTTTAGAAGTGAAGGACCGCTATTTAACACTTGTTAACCGCATTATATCTCAACAAACCTGATTATCTCCAGTCCCCTCGTCAATGATTTCTTTTCGGTGGAGGAATTCACCATTTGGTAGGGAGTAACGTGTGAACGCCTTGTCACACAACACACCCAGAGTTGCTCCGTCACGCGACATACTCATTTGTTGGACTCGGCTTGGAACGCTTAACAGTGTTGCAATTGTAAGAAAATAAAAAAGGTGTTCAAATGCAAGTCACATATTATTACATTCTAAAGTTACAGTAATACCAGCGATAGATCGTACCATTAAGCTTTAACTTTAACTTTATTCAGTCACTTTGATTATACAATATTGGAAAAAAAATATGGCATAACTAGGCAGGTTTATACAGAGGTGAAAGGTTTTGGACAAAGGGGCAATTAATGATGATGGCTAGTAAAGGTGATTGATAGTGAATTAGTAATTAAGAAGATCAGTGGGAATGTCAATGAGGCGTTTATGGGCAAAGGGGCCATTAATGATGATGGCTATAAAAGGTGAATGATGCTGTGATTTAGTAATTAAGAAGTTCATTGGGAACGTCAAGAGGCATTTATAGACAGAGTGATTGTAACGATGACGGCTTTTTCCACAAGTCTTACTTACCTGGTCATAACATATACATCCGGGACATACAGATATCGTACAAGAGCACATGTGCGGTTACAGAGCACGTGAACAAAGCGTGCACAAGAGTGAGACTCGTGACTCCAGGCGAGGAGGACTTTGAAACACACAGTGTTTCCTTGCGGTTCGAGATTAACCAAATAAAATGTGCTTCCTTCGCTGAAGACAAGAAGTCCTGCTGCAGTTTCTGTAGAGTTGCTTGCTATTCCTAAAATAAACCAAAAAAGAAAACAATAGGATACTAAGCGTTGTTTCGCCGACGGCTGCGGTGTATGCCGACCGATGTTATATTAGTTCCCGAAAATTTAACGAACCTATACTGAAAAATGGTTCAACTTTGTTTAAAAACGGTTTAGCTGTTAAATAGCTTTCACCGTAAAACAAGTAGAGCCGACGTTTATTTTTTCACTGTTTCCTACTTTTTTTGTTTCGCTTTTTCAGAATGCCACCAAACAACCCGCAATGATGAATGGTGCCCAGACCCCCACTGTTGTTGCTACGTTTTGGTTGCAGCGAGAGGCCTTGCACTGCAGATGGGGACGTGTCACACTTCAAGATGGCGCATGGTGGAAACCCTAAGTGAAACTAGGAAAAGTGTAAAAAGCTTAGCGTTTGCTCTGTGAGCTGAATTTAGAAATTACTTAAGTTTAATTTGAGAACCAAACTGTCTTTTTCATGTCAAATTGATGGATGACTTAGACAAGCAATTAATTTTAATTAAAATTGGTGCAGTTAAATGTTTCTTGATTGCATGAGGCACGTATTTTAGGTAAATAGACCTTTCTGTGAACAAAAGTGATTTTAAACATATTAACATGTAAAGGTAGGCATTAGTGGCGTGCATTGGCAAGAAGTCAGTTTTAAGAAATTGATTTGGAACTTTCAGAAAAAATATTCATTCAAACGTAAGTGATAGCAAAAAAAATAAAATTGGCAAAAAGTTTTAATCTCCAAAGGCACTTACCAGTTAAATCTGCTCCTTCAAGTTCTTCTGGCAAAGTCAAAGAAGCTTCTTCCAGACCCCCACTTGCCCTCACTTCCCACACGGAAACTACATCTGTCCCACAGACAATGTAGCGAGGGTCTTGGGCGAAGGCTAGGGAGCAGATAGAAGCCGACGACACGTCTCTGTGACCAACCTTTTCTGCATCTGAAAAAATCCGAACATATTCACTCTGAAAAACACAAAGTGCAGACTGAAGCCTTTAATTCAATTATGCAGCGAGGGTTAAATTTAATTGTTAGAGAAGCATCCAAACATCGCTGCGATGATTCTTGGAAAAAGTATCAATATGTGACACTACCACAGAATTGTTTAAGAATTATTTCCGAAAGCTTACACTGTTCTGGAAAATAGATTATTTTAAAGACGCTTTCCCGCATCCGTTTTTTTTATTGAGTATTTTTAGTTGCCAAACCTTACTCAGTTGAAAACGCAATTGCTCAGGATTTACTAAGTTGAAGGAAATTATATATTCAGCAACTGAGAAACCAAAATCCATTGGTCACCAAATATAGTTAATGGCGCAATATGAAAGTGCAGGAGGTCTACACTAAACACAGTTTATGCTGTTCTTTAAAGGTCTGAAACAAAATAGAGTCGACGCAAACTGCGCATGAGCTCATTTAATAATGATGATGATGATGATAATGATAATAATAATAATAATAACAACAACAACAATAACAATAATAAATAAGATATTTTTAGGTGTCTGTTGACGGCTACTCGGCCCTACGATACTGGACAGGTGTTGCTCTATTACGACCCAAGGCGTTGGAATGGTTGTCCTAATAAGATCTGGAAGACATTTCAGAAAGGGTCAGGCCTAATAAATGAATATGGATGGAAATCGCTCATATTAAGTACAAACCCCTTTTGATCGGCATTGGATACATTTTCTAACAACCTTACCTGAACTATGAAGTCTCCACACACTTAGAGTTCTTTTGTGTCCTTCTATTTCATCTACTGTTCTAGTGACACAGGCGAAACTCTTTTCACAATCACTGAGTGCTAAAGCCTCCACACGGCCTTCAATACTGAGCTTCAAAAGCTGTTCTCCACTTGCCATGTCCCATAGACACAAGCACGAATCTTCCTCGTTTCCTACGGTTAAAAGACTTGTTCTGTCCTGCGAGTAAACGCATCTCCCGAACTTGTGATGACTCATTGGGAAGAACTCGACGCGTTTTCCGTCAGCTACGCGATATGCATGCGTCAGACTACCGCAAAGTACCTTGCTACCGTCGGGGGAAAACGCAATGTTACCGTCGCGGACTGCACCAATCGGCGGCCGTCGCCAACGGGGAGTTCTGCCGCCGATGGACCACAAACATACGCTTGTGGATTTCTCATCTACGCATGCGCAGGCCAGATATTCATTGTTAGGTGATACGGAAAGGCTGACTACCTCAAGGCTTGTAGGGAAGGTTGTTGTGACGTATAGCCCTTGTGCCCGGTCCGTTGATGATATCATCCCCAGGGGGTTCAGCGTGACACCCTGACGGAATTTGCGCGACTTTATGAGTTTCTCTGCTTCAACAGCGAGGTCGGAAGACTTCTCATTTTGGGAAACAATCTGTAGAAACAAGTGGATGTTGGTAACTCCCAATTTCTCGTAGAGACAAACACACTCTTGGAGTGTCTCAGAAATCTCGATATCTGCAGGGGCAAGTGATAACCTACCCAGGTAGTGTTGCAACTCCTCCGCCACGTCGCAACGAATCAGTAACTTTGCACTTGCGATTTCTACGTCCAGCAAGTTGTTAGTGATCACTTGTGCCAGCTCTTTATTGCTCTCAGCGTCTTCTTGAGTTCCACATACATGATAGAGATAGTTCCTGAGAACATAGCGTTCTTCCTTGTTCAGCTCTTCTAGGACAATTTTTCGACGCTGCTTGAGGCTCTCAAGACTTGTTCCACACAACTTCGAGAGAATTGTATGACCCCGGATGCGGCGGGTGGCAAGGTTCGGCATCAACTCAACAACCAATTTATGCATAACATGAAACCGCTCCTTGTTTATGTGTAAGACCGGAGTGAAGTCTTCAGTTGCGCTACGTAATGCATCTTTCTGGTTTTCCTGTGACTCCAGATTGTGGAGATCCAACAACTTTAATGCAAGCGTCATCGGAAGTGGCTCCATTGCTGCAGAAACTGCACACAGGAAATCAGCGAAAACTTGTTCACTAACGTTCAACTTACTTCGCATGATATTGAAATAATCCTCGCAAATTTCATAAGCTGTGGTCGGGAGCAAACTGTCGAGCGATTCCAGCGTGGGAAGTGCTTCTTGGCGCGAGAGATGATCAGCAATAAGGCGAGCGAACAGAAATACTCCAGAAGATTTGTCAACCAACCGATGTAGAACTTCAGTTCTTTGTGCGCTTCCTTGGAGCTGTAGCTCAAGCCTTCTCTCGTAGTACAGTTTGATGTCCTCGAGAGCCATTGCATCGTCGGATTTGAGAACCTTTAGTTGCAAATTTTCATTGAGCCGTTCTACAACTTCATCTTGTGGCTGGGTCGTCACAATTAACTTCACCCACGAAGGTAATTTACTGAAGCAGTTTACAATGACATTTACAATTTCATGGCGTCCACGATGTTTGCTCTCATCCAAGCCTTCGAGGACGAGGACGAAATTCCTTCCAGGATCGCTCAGGCGTTTAAAGGGTTCCTCGAACAGCACAAAAAACAACTCTTTCGTGCTGAGACAACTCAGATTTCCCTTAACGTTATGCCGCAAACTGTCAATAAGCTTGGTCTGAAACCACGGTACGTTAGCACAGAACTGTTGAGCCAGTGAGCGGAGCATGCGCCGTGGATTGCTGTACAGCGGACTGTCTTTTTGAAAAAAATGACTTGCTGCTAAACAGCCTCGCGACTCGGCGTTCTTGCAAATTACTGCAGAAAGGACCGATTTACCGCTTCCTAAAATAAAAACAAATATGACTTTTGTTGCTGCACTTTTAAGTTAAGAAGCTGTAATAAACGTAAACTTATCAAGCTAATTAACCATCCAACCAACCAACTATCAATTGATTAGCAAGTAACCAATTGACTGACTAGATATCTGACTGACTAACTAACTAATTAACTAACTAAACCATCCGACTGACTATCTGACAGACTTACTAACTAACTAACTAATTAATTAATTAACTAACACAGCTATCTGACCAACTAACCAGATATATAACAAAGTTTCTAAATAGCTGTCTATCCGATTAGCTAGCTAACTTTCCAACTAACTTTAGAGCTATTTAACTAACTAACTATCAAACTAAATGACTAGCCTCAGCTATAATCTTTTTACGTGAAATAAATGCCACAGAAAATGTCTTGGTTCTTTATAAACCTTTTGTTTTCTGTCAGTTGTTTGATTCAGTCTACTGGACACTGACTGCTAAAAACTGTTTTACGGTAACCCGGCTACCGGCTAACGTTAATGAGCTTACTAACTAACTAACGAACGAACGAACCAATCACGTACTAACTATCAAACTGACTAAACCAGCCAGTTCACCTAATAACTAACCAACCAAGGAACCAGGCAACGAACTAAAACAACTAAGTATTACTAACTTAGCAACTAACTAACTAACTAGCTAACTAGCTGGCTAAATATATAATAATATAAAGACATTGTGTGTTGGGCAAATCTGGGAAAACCGAACAATCCCTGTAATTAATAACAAAATTTAATTACAAATCAAAAATAATAAAATTAGTTTCGGACTTTTTCTCCTCTTTTTTCTTGATTCAATAAAGAACATTTCCACGTGTACTGCCGACTATGTATTACTT
>JAOBYF010145443.1:0-10998 GCA_025403605.1 Parazoanthus darwini | reverse complement strand
CCCCACGTGCCTCAGCCATTTTAAGGCCTAAAAAGCCTAGCCCAGATAGGGTTAAGGGGGTCTTCCACAAGCAAATGTCTTTTCTGGAAGGGAGTAGGGGTCTCTTTCATCTGTTATTTCTCCATGGATAAAACATCGGGGATTTGGTATGACAAAAGTTTGCTATGTGCTGTAATCAGGTGAGACTACTCGCCGTTGTTCCTTTTAAATTCTGAACGGCAGGATACTCATAAGAAAGTTACAAATTTGTAAGAAAACTGCGTAAATTTGCTCAAATTTTGGCATTTTGCTGGCGCCTGAGCTCTTCATCAAGGGCTGAGAAGGCTTAATCCGTGCCAGTTTTGAAGAACTTTTTATTGACACTGTGAAAATGGCATAAACGTTGGAATTGTGTTTTTAGCAACAGTTTGTTGTCACGGACAAGAGGCCAGTTAAGCAAACATGTTAGGTCTTGCCAGGTTGCATTCTTTATTTCTGGAAGAAAAATTTAAAAGTGTGTGGACAGGTGTTTGGGAAAAATGCAAACCTGGTTGGAGGGGGGCTTTCCCATGCGAAAATATATTGGTTTTGTCCATAATGCATTGGTGCAAAACTGTGTATCATGGCTGGTTCATCGAAGTTGCCTATCAAAACTGAGCTGCTACAGCTCGTTCTTAGTGCTTTCTTCTAAACCAATGGGATGTTGTGAAAGGATGAGGATGGTTTTGTAATCATTTCGACCTGGATTGAACAAGACAATATGCGAAAAAGGATTTCAAAGAGCTTGTTTGTCAGGTAAATTCGTGTTCTTGCATATGCTGCTTCTAAGGAAAATACAAGATTATATGTTATTTTCAGGCAAATGGCTTCAAATTTGGCATGGTTGTTTAAAATTAGTATGTCCTTTAAACTACGAACAGTCACGTGCTAATTAGACCGTTGCAGTTCTTACAAGAGCCGATAGAATGGAGCAATTTGCTCAAAATGCTTGTTTTTAAGAATTCCGACGGATTTTTTTCTAAATTTTACATACAAATGCAACTGCCTACAAATATTTTGTAAACATGACAATATAAGCAGTTTATTTAGCAAAACCATCATCTAGAATGATAATATGTAACTATTATGCATTAAAACACAAGTTTATTTTTT
The DNA here is from genome assembly GCA_025403605.1 of Parazoanthus darwini. Lineage (NCBI taxonomy): Eukaryota > Metazoa > Cnidaria > Anthozoa > Zoantharia > Parazoanthidae > Parazoanthus > Parazoanthus darwini. The sequence goes on along the minus strand of JAOBYF010145443.1, from coordinate 9,867 downwards.
TAAATAAATTTCGAAACCGAGTTTGGCTATGTTTATTTTTTTAATCGTTGAAAACGCTGGGTATGTCAGAAATGATTTAAACACGTGTTACCTATTAATAAACAATTATTAACTACGCAAAAGGAATTGGATCAAGAAATCAAAAAAAATCAACCGTTTAATGTGCATGTTGAAATTATTCGCACACAACTGAACTGGCACAACCTGAAATAGCACATCAAACGTAACAACGTAGACGTGAAACTAGTTAAATGCGTGGCTTCCTAGCCGCAGTCTCGAATGCCTACTACATTCACTCTTATGTGAAAAATAGGTTAAAACGACCACAAAACGATTCATGAAACAAAGTGGTGAGTACAGTTGAAAGAACACACAATGTTAGGGGTTGCGACGCAGCCATTGGCATTTAGATAAGCACGCATTTATTATAACTTACCGTCATCTGTTTGAGATTTTACAATTTCTCGAATATTGGCAAACGACATGCACTGGTGTTTGTATTCAATATACGTCGTGTTTTCGCCCTGACACCGGCATTTACAACAGCTATCTGGCTCACAAATTCCTCCAACGATTGTAGAACGATATTCCCAGCAAGCGTTCTCGTCGCAGTTTTTCTCTGGATTTAAAAAAGAGTCTCTATCGCCTCTTTCAGCCACTTCGTTAACTTGATAATCAATGGTTTGAGACAAAATATCAACAATTTGACCAAGTAACACCAAGTTTACAAGTCCCAGAATTGCGAACATGATAATGAATATCAACACCAGTCAGTAACACCCTTTTTGTTTCTCCTCATGATTTCAAGAGGACTTATCAAAGGAAGTGACGGTGTAATATTGCATTTGCTAACACTGCAACGCCCTGATATTTTTGAATAGAAAAACAATATTGAACAAGAAAACAATCATTATTAAACTTTTTCCTATATTCCAGATATATTCGAAAAATAAAGCAAGTTAATTTTTCCAAGTCACAATTATTTGCAATCGAGTTCCCGTCAATAGTTACCACGCACAACAAGACAACCAAACTAATTCAGTGTTTATGAACCGAAACGTTCGCTATATTAATAAATAATTAGAACGTATGCGGCGTGTCCCTTGCTTTTGAATGAGAATTCGGTTTAAGATTCAACGAAAAAAATAATAACTTTTGCAGGGATTGGATTGCTTCGTCTCTTTATAATCCTAGCGTAAGGAAACACGATAAAATCAATACTCGTTGATCAAAATAATCAAACCTCCTAACCTTATCATGCATTTAGCTAAAGCTGTGTACGTTACTTCCTGCTTGTGGATATTGGCGGTCGATATGCACTGTTCTTTTATATAACCAATATACGCCGTATACCATTTTTGGTAGCGACAGGAACAGCAATCTAACATATCCCCAAGGATTGTTGAGTCATATTTCAAGCAGGAAGCTCTCTCTCATAGTTTTCAATTTGATTTGAAATACAGAATTTTTAGACTACGAGCAATCTCTTTCTGTTCCTCAGAATTAGTCGAACGGTGAAGCAGCTAGCGAGTCGGCGAGAGACTGCTTGCCAGGAGGACTCCGGAGGCGAGGAAAGAAGAAAAGAAAGAGACTGTAATTATATATGAGTACACCGGATGTGTCATGAACATCATTCACAGCTCCCCCAATTTGCAACGCCACACCAGTAGACAAAAGCTTTTACAAGTTCCACGAGAATAATATAGATTAAAATTTTCGAAAATCCTGTTCAAAGAATCGCAAAGGCATTTCCCTTCAGGAAATGTAGTGAAAACTTGCAATATTCAACCTTACTTAGCGCTGGACTTGTAGCAACAAAGCCAGTGTTTTCTGCGAGCTTTCAGTAGCGGCTCCGAGAGAAGTGTGACAGATGACGTCAGCCGATTGTCTAACAAACAAATAACAATTTCTTGTCACCAGCGTGCCTTGGGTTTTCATTTATAAAGAAACTATTGCAGTTTCCTTTTTTGTCCTCCTTTCCTCGCGTCCGTAATCCTCCTGGCCAGCAGTCTCTCACCGACTCACTCGCTACTTTACTGTTCGACATTTGTGTCTCCTCAATTGCTTCTGAGGAACAAATCAAGTCTGCTCGTAATTTACACCTTCCGGGATAGATGGCACGTTAAGCGATGTTTTAAACACCCTTTCTTGGAAAGTAATTCTTCCGCTCACGTACCGACGAGTACTTCACTTGGTTTGTGTTTGTGACCACAATAGCCCTCAGAGTACAACGGATAAAACCTTTGCATCTAAGACATCAAAATCTTCAAAGTACAGAACCAAAAAGCAATCGTTTTGTGCGATGAACTGTGGCTAACAGGCTTTATATGTGCCTATACTGCGCCACAAAAGTTTCTCAAGCTTTGATTAAAAAAAAAATCCTAAGAACTATGAAATCACCATTATAATTTTAAAACAACCAGTAATACTCGAAACTTACGTGCACATGCACACAAAATGTCTTCACCTACGAGCACGGCGTCGCGTAAAACCGCGAGAGAGTGAAACAGACATGCGTGCGCATGACGACATACCTGGGTTAGCTTAAAGTTCAAAATGGTGCGGATTTGAAACAAAAATGCTGTGAACCAAGGCCAACGTCCAACCAAGAATCTCGATCTCGTTTGCTTTGGGAATTGAGTAACCGCAGATCAGACCACAGGCATGCAACCCAGCCTCTTTTGGGTTGCGTTCTTCTTCGTCGAACGCAATAAATTAAAGCGTTTACACCTCAAAGATTTTGCCAAAACTGAAACGTCAAAATCGAAAAGAACAGCAAGTGAGATTTTCATTTTACTTGTATTCTTAAAGATACACTAAAACTTATACATGTTAACGAACTTTTCTGCCACATTATGTAACAATAGTTCATTGTTCGTTAGCTACTGAAATAGTGTATTTTGTCTGTTATTGATATGGCCGTCTATTTATTTATATATTATTAATATATATATATATAAAAAAATTAAAAATGCTTTTCTTATACTGAGAGAACCAGCTAGTTTTGGATGTTGGACGTATAGCGCAAAAAGGGGTCTGAGCGCAAAGGCGTTTTCACGTAAAAATTATGATGCAACTTTATCACGACCGGCTGAAGAGTGAAGCTTTGCTGCTGGTCATTGAACAGGTTGGTCAGATCATCATCATCAGAAAAGAACAGGTCGTCATGCATCAAGGTGGAAATGTTATTTTACGTTAAGTGTTAACTTGATTGCAATAGAACCTGAGTCGTTTGGAAAAAAAGTCATTCTAGTCCCAGGGTGATCCAAGATTTATCATTACAGTTCATCTTTTTAAAAATGACTGAGGGGGAAAAAGTTGTCGAGCAGACTATTCAGTGAGAAGAACTGGAGCTTATCTTCGCAAGAAAGCGTGTGATAATGCATGCACCAATTGGCTTACAATTCCAATGCTATAACTCCCTCCCTCAGTCCCAGAAACACCAAAAAGCCCTGTCTGAATCGAATAGGATTAAATGTGCATGTAATTTATAATAAAATTAATCCATTCCCATTAATTGCCGTCAAACAGTTCTGTTTTTATGATTATTATCAAATGCTTTAACAATTTTTGGTTATTAACGTTAAGCATAGTAAAAACGTTTTTGAGAAGGAAGAAAAGGTCTTTTATGTAAATACATCAACGTAGACACGCATTGGTTCATAATCTGGAAAGTTTCATGATCTTTTTGTCCCGTTTCCCTTAAATCTGAAACTTGATAAGGATTTGCAGGTCCTTCCATGATCTCGTAATCAGAGGATCGTTCACCACACCCTGAGCTTCTTCCAGGCTGCAAAAAGAAACAGCAACAGATTTTTATGTAACAGCATTTCCTTCATATTTCAACATTCTTTTGTCTATTTTTTCTTTGCTTCTCGAAGTGCCACAGTTGTTTAACTAGATTACAGTTGATAAGGATAATTCGTTCAAGTGCTCATTCTTATTTGCAAGTACACATTAATGTAAGAACGTTCGTGAAAATATTTTGCGATTTAAGCAAAAAAGGATTATTTAAGAAACCTTTAAAGTCTATCTTTCTTTGGCCAACCCGTTCCGCTGATCAATAAGACCGGCAGGCTCACGACTATTGTCTATGACGTACATTCAGGAGCCCGCGCTACCCTGCACAGAACTTGCCCACACAAAAAAGTGAAAACAATAACTGGAGTTCATGAATACGAAGAAATAACCGGAAATCTCAAAACCTAGCACTTGTTTACACGCAGCTGAAGCGAAGTGTCCTTAATATACGTCACATGCATGACGTTATGGCTTTTTGTCAACAAAGGCAAACAGTGTGCTTAAATGGCGGAAACTTTCAATGTTTTCTGAAAATTTGTAAAAAATTGTATTTTGTTCAAATCGCAAAATTTTTTCACGAACGTTCTTGTTTTAATGTGTACTAACAAATAAAAAGTTAAATTTGTTTATGCTATGGGCACTTTAATGTGCAAGACTATCAAACGGTCCAAATAAATATTATTCCGATCTAAAATGAACTGATGTCAAGTCAAGAAATAAACGTTTTATACATTTCATTTGCATCGTTCGCAGAAGAAATAGCAATCAAACGCAATATACAAAGTAATTGTTACTTTAGATTTTACTTCATTTATTTATTAGACAAATATTTGGCAGGACTAAATTGTTATAAGAAGTAGACCAAACGCGAAAAAATACTGGCCCAAATTCTTATTTGACCAATATCCAATATTAACGCAGTCAGTTTTAACAGGTACCTGCTGAACAGTTAATGACTGGTATAAATCATTTTCCTTCCGATGAAGTTTCATATATTCGGAAACAACTGGATTTTTATTCCCACAACGTTTTTCGTTCTTGCTGCTTCTACGGTGACATGTTGTAGCGGTTTCTTGGGCGAGCTTCGGATCAGCAACAGCATCTGGTGTAGCGTCATGTCGACTTGTGCTTGTCTGATTGTCAATTGTTACAACATCAACGCAACCGCTATCTAAATGTACATAAAAGGCAAGTTTTAGATGATGTAAAAAACATTATAACTGTTAATAGTGCCAGCGAGCTTGATATTGATGTCAACACACGAATTACCTTTTATTCTTCTTAAGTCACTCAAGATATGCGAACTGTTAACACAATGTCCTTCCTGTGGCAAGAATGTTGGTCTTTTTGATTTACACCGAGAACTGCAAACAGATGAACGTATATTAAACATTCGCTATCATTGACGTAATGTTTGCATCGTTTCGGCTACAGCCGTTCCCCTCGGAGCAGCTCATGTCTGGATTTGTAAGCTTTATGATATACCGAATAGTACAAAAGCAAAACTGAAATTCTGTAAAACAAATTCATACATTTATATTAATATAGAGTATTAAGACACTTATTAGCTGTCCTTTCCAACTTGCAACCAAACTTAAGCTTCTGATTTTGATTAGCGAGAGTTGTAAAATCCCCAAACTTTGCCAATTATGATGTCACTTTGACGTTACATGTCAACCAAACAACTTTTTTTTAAAATTTCAACTCTTCTTAAACTCGTTTAATGTACGGAAACCCTTCGATCGTTACGTTTGCACAATACTACACACCAAGTGTAAATATCCACTATAGGAAATATACACGGTCCAATATAAGAACACATATATAACCTCGATTTTTTCCCCAATCCTTGGCTGTACTTTTTTGGTTCCTCGCTGTTTTCCAGCAAATTATGTAATTTATGCCATTGAAAACATATTAATATACATCCACTGAAGCACGTTTAAACCAGGCAAACAAAAAGCAACAACTTTGAGTCTTATAAGTTTAGTTACCTTCGTCTCCGCCTTCTGCAAATGATCAATACTGCGAGAGTACAAATTACAATCAGCAGAACCACAGATACCGTCACTGCTACTGCAACAGTGGTTGAGGTCAATAGATTTATTTTTTTCGTATCAAAGTTCCCATCGCCGTTTGGTTTTGACAAAGTGGCGACAGGAGTTGCAGATGTTGATTGCTTCTGCGTGGTGTAAGCTAGGATCAAAGAATGAGATGTTGAGTTTTAACCTGTTTGTCTTTGTTACAAACCATTTGAAACTGCTTCAGAAAGAGCTAAATGACAAATTAAAGAACGGTAAATAAGCAGCGGCAAATGTCAGACTATTGGATTCCATGTGAGATTGATTGTTTTAAAAAAAATGAATTACTCACATTTTTTTTAAAAAAAAATCTAGCATTGATTTTAAACTTTTTTCTAACTTAAAATTGTACGATCTTAAAAGCTGGCATACTAAAGCCTACAGTAAACATGGAGCAATAAGATTGATTTTTTATAGCCCTAGTTACACATTTAGTTAAATTTTGATTGAATGTTTTAGATCATAAACTAAGAAGTTACGATCATTTTTCTTTATCTAAAAAACGCGTTGTTTTCCTAGTTTTATTACTATATTAGCATGTTAACACATGTCGAATTGAACAATTGTTAAAAAAAACAAAGCAGTGAACCTTCTCAAGATTCAAAGATTGCGGCCATTTTGCAATTCTCTTTCACCCCCGCGATTGTGTTCTACTTGTATGAACATTCCTGTCTATGCAACAGTGTTTAAATATACTGAGAAGTATACTAACTGGTCCCAATGCTCTTGAAAACAAAACAAACAGGCAAGTGTCCTTCGTCAGTCTCACATTCAACTTTGATAAAGCCAATAATCCCGTTGTATTTGTTATCCAGACTGTGCTTCCACTGCCAAAGTAAACAATTTACAAATACATTGAGTTTTATGAGTCGATTAACATGAATATTATATCTCTGTTAATTGACCACATAAGAAACACCCTACCAGTCAAAAGAATACACGAAAGTATTAAATCAAAAAAGAATAAAAGATTGTACAGTAAAATGGTCAAAAGTGCTTTTCAATTAAGTAAATGATTTACTGCTCAAATGAAGGGATTCCATACAAAACCTCTAAGAATATGCGATGGCCTGTGAAAAGTCGATATTAATTACATTTTCAAGTCAAAAGCCCAATAAAAATACTTTGGTACAATGCCAAAAGTATTTGGTAGTTTAGAATTGTTACTTCTTTATGAGTGCAGTTTAGATTTTCTTACTTTTCTATCAAGAAAGATGCAATATCACGACATTTATTACCAACTAAAGTGCAACAAATTATCAATTAATGACAAAGACCAAGTTTAGGACCAACTTTCTTAATTATTCATTGTTAAACATAGGTAAAGGTCACTATAAATTCAAGTATTAGAGAAAGGTCTTACTTAACAACCTCATTGTCGATATATTGTCTGAAGGTTTCCAAATAACTTGCAATTTTATTTTGCCTTATCAGATTGACAAGTTTCGTAAAAATCCTTAAATTCAATGGTGACTAACGTACTATTCTAGCTTTGTGAAAGAATGTTTATGAGTTTGGGAATTAACATTAGTAAGAAGCAATTTAAAGAGCTGCATTGTTCTTCAAAAATGTACGTGACTCCTGTTTTATATACATTGATTAAGTTATTTTCAAATTTGATTCGTTTTTTCAATAAATTGGTCAAATTTTATAATGCTTTTGCAGTTTGAAATGTAAATAAATCTGAAAAACCTAGTTGGGATGGCTGAATAAACCCGATGTATAAACTGTATTGTTAAGCTTTGTATTGTATTGTATTGTATTGTATTGTATTGTACTGCATTGTATTGTATTGCATTCCATTGCATTGTTTTGTATTGCATTGTATTGCATTGTTTTGTATTTTATTTGTTATATTGTTGCAACGCCTACCTCTACTTTAAGCGTTCCATTGTTTGCACCAGATTGCTCTACCACGACTTCAAATGTACTGTTTACCTCATCTGCAACTGTTACCCACTGAGATTCTTGCAGGTGTGTAAATTCTTCTACGGTGCATTTAACAGTTGACTTTTCGCTGGCATGCTACCATGGTTACAAATTGAAAGACGGACTGAACCTGTGGCACTTATGTCAATAGTTGGTATTACGTTGCAAGAAGACCAATCTTTTGGGGTTTCCTGATGTTCAACAAGCCAGTATCTGCATTTTTTATACTCTATGGAAAAACAAATCGTATAATTCTTTAAGTTCTCGTCCAAACATTGTTATGTTTGAACTCAACCAAATATTAAATTGATTGACCGATTGATTTATTGATTGATTAACCCTGGAGTGGACATTCCCCAAATCTTGATGTCAGTGGACAATGGGGTCATCTTGACCACTCTATGAAAAGTAATTTGTTCCCAAGCAGATTCATACAAAAATCGGACATTTAGCATGCAGGCAGCAATGCCCTAGCTAATTATATTTCATGACAACAATCAAAGTTTCTTTGCTGTGTGAACAATCATTGACATCTTGACCGCCATCTTGGATTCTTCGAAAATCATTTTTTTGAAAGATATTTTTTTTTTTAATTTAAGGAAAAACTTCTGTTTTTAAGTTGAAATAGCGAAATGTTGAAGAATAGAATGGAAAATGCCGCCCAAAGGAGAAGTTAACGCTTCATATTTAAGGTCGAGAAAACCATTTGAATAATTTATCCGGACGCGATGTTCAATAAACAATATCACCTCATGATAATTTGGGCAAACGAAAAATTAAATAAACTGCTGTCCCATATCTATGGACAGGTATACACGATTATCAACAACAAAGATATTCAAATATTATCAAACAGCTTCCGTCACCTCACCAATCAGAATAGAAATATAGATCTAGAAAGTAAATATGTTTACGATAAAAGAAACCAACCTTTAGTTGAGATGCTTAACCGATTGACTTCTGTGATTTTCTTGAACGAGCTTTCTAGCTCCTGGGCGATACGTGCAAAATAAATCATTAATTGATTGATTGATTGATTGATTGATTGATTGAATGATTGATTGATTGACCATCTATACAAACTAACCTTAAATGGAGTTCTCGGTAACTATTTTGAACGTAGCTCAACTCAAACTTTTGAATTGTGACTTGTGGCTTCCGACTTTTATATTGAGAACCAAGTCAAACGCGTTCGTTTTTACAGGAACCGTAGTAAAATAAAAACACAAGTCGAATTCTTTTTATCTTGTTCAGAATCCATGCCAGAGTTATTTGTATATACGGTGATATTTCAGGCGAAATAATCTCAATATCGGCGGTATTACTGCCTACCTTGACAAGGACACAATCTTTGCACGAGAAAATTGTGCTCGAGCGTGCAGTCGAAGGTTTTCGGAACATCCTTGTATCCGATGCAGAATCCCGGATCAAAACCAGTGTAATATGCAGGATTGTCTGGATACTGGTCAAATTCTGAACCAGTTTGACAACTGACGTTGAGTGAAAGAAAGATTGACAACGTTGTCGAGGAGTTAGTAAAACCATGCCCACTTGAAAGACAAGTGCTGCCAAAGTTGCTGCAGGTTTCGCTGCCTTGCTTAAACTTACCATAGTAGGAAGAATAAAAAGTTATGTAGTTTACGGCATCACACAAGAAAATAATGAGAAATAAAGAAAATCTGTTTTCTGATTCAAACTTTAATTTTGCATAGATTAAAAGTTATGACATCTGCAACTAATGTCACAAGATGTTTTCGTAATAGGACTGTAGTCATTTTTACCTCCCTTGCCATTTAAGAATTAACATATTTTGTTATCAAAAGAAATTGGGTAAATTTTTCTTAATTTTATATAGGTGAGCACTGATAATCATTGATCAGCTTAAGCAGTAAACTTAAATTTAAATAAATAAATAAATACACTTATTAATTAATTTTATTATTGTTATCATTATTACTGGATATATTATTATTAATAATAATGATTCATTCCATCTCGATTCAGCTGTGTGACCTACCGCCAATAGATGTCACCTTCCATGGCTGAAAGAGAATCT
>JAOBYF010145332.1:0-11000 GCA_025403605.1 Parazoanthus darwini | reverse complement strand
AATGTATAGTTGTTAAACTTTCTTCAAAAGGTCAGGGCTTTCAAATAGCCATCGCTGAGGGTTGATTTTAAAATAGTACTATGCATACACGCATGATGGCTGCCTCACATTTATCAATATCTGCTGTTAAGATGTTAGTCAGTGGTACTGTTTTAGGCACAAATTACTGCTCGAGATATCGGCTTAGTGTAAGCAGAGCGAACCAGAACTAGTTAAATAGTTTGCCAGCAACCATAGAGATTGTGCAACGCGCGTAGCTGCAACTTAGTTATGTTGAAAACCTACAACATGTTGCCGAGTTTGCTCATAGTAACTACACGTATTAACTATTGTTTGCTAAAACACGGACGTGCCAAAAATTGAACCTGTTCGCAACTAGGCGAAAAAACTAAAGAACGGTAGTGGTTAGAAATGGCTATCATTGCTGGAATGTTCGACAGAAACGTTTCAACATAAAAGAAACAGAAGCTTGCCTGCACCTCCATCAGTGGTGTTGAAACTACTTGGGAATGTCAAAGAAAACTCGAGAAGTGGGGGAACCACCTTCTTCATTTCGTAATTCCCCTACTGCACGTTTCGTGTTCTTTCATCTTTCCGTATAGTTTCAGGTAACACATAGAGGCGCGACACGAGTTTCATTATTTTTTACCGAAACACGTACGCTATTTTGATTGGCCAAAGGCAGTATTACAAAGAATATTGATGAAATCCATTTTTCAGTTGATCGAAAAAAATAGATGACAACAGAAAAGTACATTAAGTTTTTGTCATCCTTTCTTGAATTCACAAAAAAATATCAAGAGAAATAGTAATTTATTGCAAATTTTGAAACTTCTAGAATCAGGCACGTGGCTTAATTTTGTCTCAGCAGCTTGTTCACTCTTGCATGTAAAGCAAATGCCATGCTTGGTTTAATGATATAGTACATGCTAGGATAAACAGGCCCTTAGACAGACTGTCCTTGTTGGTCAGAGAACCGCACAATTGTTTGAGGAATTCGCAACCTAAGCGAGTTCCGGTGACTATATTTATAAAAAAAACACGCATTGAAAGAATGTGCAAAGTAGGCAAATAGTTTTGTTGCGACCTAGTTCAAAGCAGGTGTTAAGTTTCATGTAATAATCATAGCCAACCCAAAGATTTGCTAGGAGTTAAACAAAAATACATCTTGAGATTATCATAAGCTAGTTTGCAGCATCTGAACAAAATATTAGTCAACTGGCATTCTCAGGACTATGATGAGATAAAGCACATTTGTTATTATTCAAATATATTATTCAAAGCTTAAAATTGTTGACATTGTTGTTGCGTTATTAACCCATGTTTAGAGTCTGCATTTACCCCGTAAAGAAAGGGTTTAAAAAAGAACTTCCAAAGTAGTTCTATAATGACAACTTTTGAGCTTTGTGTCATGAAGAATGGATGCTTTGTACAGTAAAAATCCACGAGTAAATACCATCTTTTTTGCAGTAACCCTATAAAGTTTTCATATATTTTGGACTTTTCTGAGAGATCATCGGGATCATCTCGCTTCTTAAATAGTATCTTATTTTTCTGCTCAGGAGAAGAATTTTTTTTAGAAACTAACTTATCAACTTATCAACTTGCTATTCAAGAAAATTACAACGATTGAAACAATTTGTACTGGTTTCTGATTCATAATGAGGCTTGCATTTTCTAGTTACTGCTTCGTAGCATGTTTCAAGTTCCATCCTTTCAGTTTATGCCATTTTCTATTGTTCTGCTAGTCATATCTTTCGTTTTTACTTTCCTTTTTTACTGCCTGCTAGTAGACGTTATCTTTTCTATTTGTGGTTCGTTCTTGCCCTCCTGCTCTCTCTCATTGTGTTATGGTAAAAATATTAAATATGAAAGAAAAAACCACATGCTTATAATCAGTAAAGACGTTTGTAGATACCAAGTTTTCAAACTGATACAGTCTTTCTTAACAAATTAAAACAAAACAAGCAAAACATCATTTAACCTTTGAGCAACAGCTCTTTTCTTTTGTCTTTAAAAAGTTACCTCGTGGTAAATTACATGTAAGCAAACAAACAATTCAAATTTGTGTTAAAACTGTAAACATGCAGAAACGTTTGGTTGGCACGTTGACTTTCTTTTAAACATTTTAATTTATTTTTCTAAATAAGAGCCTGTTTTTCAACAGTTTCTTACTGTGTTTCTATTCAGAAAAACTGGAGTTTTAGACATATTATTCAACATCTACAAACATCGTGTTTTCAAATTTGGCTTGAGTCATTCACCGTTGAGTCAGTCAATCAATTACAATCATACCAGATACCTACTTTTTCGTGTTTTTTTTCCATTTTAACAGACTCTCAGTATCTCGTTTTTTCCTTTGTGTATAATGGTTATGATTCGCTTTGACTGAGTGCAATTTAGCTGTGAAATAAATGTAATGGCAATAATTGGTTTTAGAGAAACTACCAAACAAAAACAACATGTAAGCCAACTGCTGCAAACTTTCTCACCCAGATAAAATCCCCTCTAGTCATTCTTCTCGTGTTTTTTGACCTCGTCTACAAACTTAATCTGAAATCATTTAAAAGCTGGCCACCATTTAGAAAAACCATTTTGCCAGCGTTTAAAACTATGCAACCTGTTTTTATTTTCTCCATTGTCTGAGATACAAAAAAGTGCAAAATTGCGATGTTGTTGCTCTTGTGTCAATTTTGAGGCTGGACGACATTACAAATCCCGGTCTGTTTCTTCTCTCTGCCACGTTATCTTTTCTATTTGTTGTTCGCTTGTTTCATAAATGGTTTTGTAAAACAATTTTGTGGTAAATCCACTAAGTCAATCAAAGACAATTAGATATCAAAATTTAAAATTGACACAATCTCTTTATACAAAACTTTGTAAACTAGAGGACGCTAAAACTGACATGAGCCAAATGATTTCACTTTATGTTTCTTTTCACCATGGTTCCTTTATGCAATGAATCAGTTTTTGTAGCCTTATAAAGTTACCTCAGGGTAAAATAATAAACAAGTAAGTGGGTCAAATTGGTTCATTTCGACTGGCAGATGAACTTTATTGTAAACAGTTTAGGAATTTTTTTGAAATAGAATTTATCTTTTTTTCCCCATTTTTAAGATATTAACTGTAGTATCAAACACACATTATGAAATTCAAATAGTTAGAGTTACACTTAAGTTTAAAACAAACTTATACTAAGATTAAGAACTATAGGTGATAAAGAAGTCAAAACGTTTGATCAAAACTACCTGTTATTCTATTTTAAAAAGATAACTTCTGAGCTTATACTTAACATCTGCAAGTCTATTAAAGGTTATCGAGTTGTTTTCTAAGCTGTTCCATTCGAAAATATATTTCAAGTTTATTTGTTATTACGTTTTATTCCAAGTACATTATTGACAGTTTTATACACACATACTGTATTTTATTTTAGGAGTTTAAACTAATGTAGCATAAGCTAATGTAGAGGTACTAACTTAATATGAATAATACTATATAAACAAAAATTAGTAAAGCATTTGGAAAACAATTTACAAGATTCCAGTCTGTCAAATACTGAACTAAAAGGTTGAATAATATATAAGCCATAAGGCAGGTTTAATTTCCTGTCTTAAGCTTTGGGTTCATCAAGGATTTTTCTGTTCCTCTTAAATATGTGTACTTAGTTGTGGAGGAAGCCTGACTTTATGAGCTATTTACCATTCGAATTTCGCTTCTTTATACCTTGTACGAATGGAATATTATCGCTTTATTCTTGTAAATATTACTAATGGATCGCCAGGTAACAGCTGATGCTAGACCTTCAAACAACATCAAGAACCGAATGCTTTGAATAAAGAATAATTGTACTTCTAACTATCAGAGTCACACTGTGCTTTATCAATTTTGACATTGCTGGTTGGGGTTAAACTACAGAACTTTGAACAACACTTTCGACTTTAAATATCTAAAAAGAGCTGCATATTATTTTCAACAAGTGATAAATGGAACTGCTTTAATTTCTTGTCAGTGACTCTTGCCAAGATCCCTAATGGAACAACAAAAATCATATCAACTTGTAAACTTGCTTACCAGCATAAGCATAAATACAAACACATAAAAATATAAGACTATGCGTGACATTATTGACTTTACTGTTCTATAATAGCAGTGGTAATAATTAATTTTATTTATCTTTCTCTAAAGTACAAGAACATCAACAACAACACAAGTTTATGTACAAAACGATGATATGGCTCAAATGTGTAAATCGCGTTAAATATATTTTTCCAATTCACATATCCACATTGTAATTAATTTATCGCTGATAATTTTGCAGCATATATGATATGTATTAGTTCTATAATAATTTCCTTTGATATAAAAACCAAATATGTAAAGATATCGAGAGCACAAGCCCTGGGGCAGTAACAAGTGATTGAGAACTACAACCTCAAAATTAGGCAATTAATTTCTCATTTGATTGCTGCTTTATATTTTACATGCTTCTGTTCAACATTCTTTTAACAGAATATCTGGTAAAATGGTCAAATCACACTGATTTTAAGGCTAACAACACAACTTCCTTTTTAGTGGCATGAAATGATATTTCATTGCCTGAGGCAAAAATGTGCTTTCTTTCAGACAAATAACCAGTATTTTGGAGAAGGTTAAATTTGGGGTTCTTCATACAAAATTCGTACCAAAAATAGCAATTTTCAAAACTCTAAGAGAATGCGGTCTTGTTTCTATTGTTGAAATCCAATCCAATTCACAAGTTCTACATTTTCTTTTACTAAATTATCATAAAAACTGAATTTTGCAATGCTTTTTTAGTTAAACTAAAATAATACGTACATAATTATCAGTTAAAACTAAAATAAGCAATTTCATATGTTTTCAAACAAGAAGCAAAAAAATTAACGTAAATACTACGTATTTTCTAGTCAGGTTATTACTTTGCAAGTTCAAAATGGAACAAAAAAGGGTAGAGCTACGACTAACTACATACTGGTTACCAGAATATTAAAACACTAAATTAAAGAAAGGCGTTTAAACGATTGCCTTTCTTACTTTTGCTGTCCCACAACCGACCTTTAACAGCATTAACACTTGATGTAGTAACTAAAATACATGAACTGTTTATATAGATATTAAAGATTTTTTAATAATTGGAATTTCATTGTATGTCCAAGGGTTGGCAAACTTATGAAACTAATAGGAATTAAATTATCTAAATGTACATGAAAGTTAAATATCACTAATTCAAGTCCTTTTTGAAAACCATTTAACAAGACTTCGTTTAGTTCTGGTAATAATAAAATTACTGTAATCTACAAACCTGAGAAGTAGGCTAGAAAATTGATACACGAAAATACAAACATGGTTGTAATGAAGTCATTTCTCAAATAAACTACTTTCAATCAATGCAAATTTTCCTAAACATCTTTTTCTACAAAATGACCACGAAAGGTAGAAGTATGTGTAGCGTTAGCAGAAATTTTATCTTCCAAATTGTGAATACTGATGATAAATTTTGCAAGCAGTGTGGAACTGTACTATCTTCTTATCTTTATAATAAAAAAAATTGTTTATAATATTATTGCCACCTTTATCTATCGTCACATCGGTTTCACCGAGGTTACACAAATAAACCTAAGTGAAGTGAAGTGAAGTTGATATTGGAACAATACCGAATGACCATTATTTCAAGGCGCCAGTAAACTAGTTTATATCTGTAAATATATTTTCCAAAGTCCATTTAAATGTAAAAGAACTTTAGTTGGTACCAATCATTGTTTCCTCTGGTAAAATGAAAAGTCTTGAGTAACCAGTAATTAAACAGAAACAAGTTGAGGGATTCACTTCAATTTGCTTCTCAATGATCTCCACCCCAAAATTGCAAATTTTTCAAAAAAAAAGAAAAAGCTGGCATGTTTCAAAAGTATATTGTGTTTAATATATATAACAGAAGAATATTTTTGTCCCCATATTGTCTCATTAACATAAAACTGACTTAGGTCAAGGTTTTATCTTCACTGAGAAATTCAGTGTGCTGTGTTGAAGGGTTTCCGAGAAACGAGTGCTTAAAATGCCAAAATTTATAAGTTTATATATCTGAGTGGTAACTCTTGCCACCAAAGGACCATACATTCTCTGTACACTTTTTATTTATTAATAACATAGCTAAAAATTAATAATAAACTTAATGAGAACATCGAGGCTCAAATCGGCTAAAAAATTAGAACAAAATAAGAACAAACTGAGACTTTAAAAAATTCATGCAAAATTTTTATAAGTTTAGTATAAGAACTAGATGAAAAACCACCAAACAAATTACGAGACACTACCGCATAATCAGTTTGTGAAAAATAATTGTTGCTAATGACTCTTACTCGTTTTCTCGTTTTCGTTTTCTCGCTTTTTAATTGTTTCAGAACAATGTACAGTATATTGTCATAACTACACACTGTACTATCATTGAAGAACAAAAACAAGAACATTTTACGCCCAAAATATCAGAAAATAAGAACATTGAGCCTGAGCAAAATTTAACCGGTTCTTAATAAAAAAAAGGCTAAGTCTTGAACTTTTCAAAAAATCGTTATTCAAAAAGTGCTCTGCTTATCATCCTGAACTTCTCACTGAAAACTAACTGCGTCATATCCTTTCATTCTGTGGTTAAGACAAGTACATGAAAGCTAAATAGCAGCCCTTAGAAAAACCATATTGAAATCTTAGAATTACTACACCCTCTGTTTAGATGAACAAATTTATAAGAACATTGCGTTTTAAACGTAACCTTAACAAGTTAGAAACTCTGATCTCAGGCTCAAAATTGATCTCAGGTCGACTACAAGTTCATTTCTAAACTACACTGAACAAGTTTGTGAACAAATTTGGAAAATTTTTAATTTGGTTTTAACTGAAGAATAACAACCCTCGCCCAAAATTAAGTGTTTAAACGTACATGTAAATTTACACAAGTCACGCATGTCTTAATCTTGTCGAAGTTTAGGAAATTTGACTATCAAATAAAAAATGCAACCTTGTTACTTATAGTTATACAAATCTGTCTCGAATCTCTGGTTTGCTCAATCTGCACTTAAACTTACTATTAGGCATAAATATCGGACTTTTGCTAAGAGAAACTGAGAAGATAGATCATTACAGTTGATTACATATCTCGGATTCAACAATAATACTTAACTACCTAGCTGACTCAGTGAATATCTATTTAAAAAGTTATGCAAAATATAACACTATATCTAAAGTAAATTTTTCCTTTTTCTCAATGTAAACTTAAACTCCCAAACAATGCAAAAAGAAAAATGTTGTTACTCAATAAAGGGTTGAATGTCTCAGAGTGGTGGAGAAATCACAATTGAGTGTAGTAAACTGTAAACTGGGTTCAAAAACAATACGTGACTCACAGCTCACACGAGTGACTAAATACATTTTACATATCTTTCAAAGCTATACTTAATGACAAAAAATGTATGGTATGATTCAAAGAACTGAAAAAATATAAGGCATTAGGCAGAAGATCAACAAAACTAAAAGAAGATATCTCTTTCTTCCTGCTTTTAGAAATGATATCTAATGACTGTTTCGTAATAGCGTGTTTCTTATTTGCAATTCCTTTAGGACCCTACCAGCACGTAAACATGGCTTAGATTGATTAAGCAGCGATAAATATTTTTAAAACTAGAGTGAATCATGTCAAGTGATATTGGCCCTCAGTTGTGTGGGCTGGCGAACGTCCTCACTAGTCAAATATAGGAATGATTTTGTCAGTTTCAAAGCCAGGTAAGAGAGAAAAAGAAGTTGTTTATCTCGTTGGCAGATTGGGCTGCCTCCAAACAAGCTAACTTCAATTTGTTTGATAACAGAATAGAGCGAATTCAAAGAAGAAAAAGAAACGTACTTGAGTCAAGGCAATCGTAAAACCCACCCATATCACGCGGACTTGTGCTTGTCTGCTCATTATATATGGCCTCGTTTGATTTTCACCCAGCAGCTCTGCTTCGCAATTAAGTTAAATTAAGAAATACAATTTTATGCGGATAAAGTGAAACAAACAAACACAAAGAGAGCAAATTTATATTTATGGAAAATTTTCAAAAAAGTAAGTGAACCCGAACAGCAGGTTGTCCTGGAGGTAAAAGCCAGTGCTAAGAGACAGGAACATTTAGTCGCCATGATTAACTTAGCTCATTTCCCGCAATTTTTCAATGACATCAACTTCAGTTTGACAGTTTGTATTCCAAGTTTATCTTAGCTAGCGGCCACCAAATCCAGAAACAAAAGTTGATCAAAAAGGCCAAAATCACAGATTTGCATCATCTACTCTGAAAGTAAAACAGAAAACATGGTGGCATGGCTTATCTCTAAAGCTCCAGATAGAACCGACAACATACGACGAAGAAAATAGCACCTTACAGGTTGAAAACCTCCAAGAACTGAACAATATATAATTATACACTTCCAAGTGTAGCTTGGTGAAAAATTACTAGAAATAGCTATTTTTTTTTCGCAGACTTTGGCCATACTACGTTTCTACTAATCGCAGACCTCGTGCGCATGGCTTTGTAAACCACAAGATCGTTGGACATCGTTTAGTATGCTAAACAAATCGCAGCTTAAGTCTTGTAACTCTAGTTTATACTCGATAAAAAATGTATGGCACCTGAAAATCTTTCAAGAAACAAACGTATTATTAAAACACATGTTTTTTTCTTTTAAAACAAGAACGTGACCTGTTAATATGTTGATTACGATCACAACTTGCTTATGCAGCAGAATTACAAGGATGAGAACACAGGAGCTTCTTGCCTTCACTTAAGCTTCGCAAACTATAGGAGTTTTTGAAAACTAAATACAACCAAAGTGTTAGCAATCCACTGAGAAACAAAATTATTTTAATTCTTATTCCACTTCCCTTTTAAAATCGATGTAATACTGCGATGACCACGACCGACAGTCATGTGAAGTGTTTTGGGTAGTTTTACAACTTGTACATATAATGATGTTTGTGTCAATACATTTGTGCTCAAAGGCAGACAAACATGCTTTCTGCTCAATGTTATTATAGCAAGTTAACATAAACACATTACCTTCAGACACAGCAATTTTGTCATCAACAGAACAACTAGCACAGCGATTACACCGTCCAATATTCGGTGCATGGTTGTGCCAGCTCGAGTACCTCAACTTTAACGAGAACCAGTATGATTGTTTTATCTAACAATAATTAACACTGTATAAAAGTCGTGTTCCTGTCTTTAAAAGGGTTTCTACTAATGATGCGAACTAGTGACTAATTCTTCCTCAGTGGCAGTTGCGAGCAAAAGGTCATCACAGGGAAAGGAAGGGTATTTTAAAGACTGATTCGTTGAGGATATTGGCCCTGGCGTCACTTTATAATTTCCTGATCAGTCTGTTTGAGCTTTAGATCGACAGTTATGTTACACTTGTCATATCGATAAAGCTGGTGACAGAACTTTGACTACATCGTAAAATCCAGTGGACCGAAAACAAGTGATAGCCCAAATGTAGAAGAGCCAGTTCAGTCTACACATTTCTCAGTTCTTCAAAAACAAAACACTCGTTCTCTTGAACTTTATCAATAACTTTGTAGTTACAACTGTTATTATTTGTTAGCGTAATAATCAACTGCCTAAAAAATTTACAGATTATTTTCAAAGAAAATATTAAAAGGTATCATACAGCTTGGCGAGGTGCAGCTGTCACTTGATAAAATGCACACCAGGCGAGAAACCGGGGAAGCCCCCAAATAAAGACATGTAATCCCTGGTTTCACATAAACGTTTAGCAGTGCACTGTTTGCAGTACTTTAGAATGCGAATACTAAGAATATATGCAATGATTTGACTTACCGAACTGAGAGGAACCATGCTCAAGTAATTGCTCGATTTGGAATACCGAATAGGTTTCTCGACTGTTGACCGTGTCACTGTGTTCCCAGCTCCTGTAGTTCGGAATGAACGACAATCAAGTTTTCGACCGAACAAATAACAAGTCAGCCAGTAGCTTCTTTCCCAAAGCATGCAGCATAGTTCAAACACGAAAAAATTTAAAATTAAACTTCGTAAAAACAGATTTGAAGCATGGAAGAACTCACAGTCTACCGACCATAAGATCACCCTATTTCTTTATCTCTTCTAGCTTCTTTGCCACGCGGCGGCAATGATATAGTTACGTGCCCGGGCATATCGCGAATCATGCTCTCTCATTGGTTGTTTTGTTTGAAAAACAAAACAGGATAGGTCCCTTGAGAGATGGCGCCAAAATCATACAATGACATCATCGTTTGAAAATGAACTGTCAACTGCCTTCAAACATAAACAATAACACTTCACTTGAATTAAATTATATGTTTTATTTCCGATCACGTAAGTTAAAGAACGCAAAAACATGACAGACCCTGCAATTAAATAGAAGAAATTTGAAACGGTCAGTTTTTAAAGTATGATTTTCAAGTCGAAGTCGTCTTCTGAAACTCAGGGTTCTCTGAGTTCTCCCTCTTTCAGTCTTTGTTTGCCGCCGGCGAAACGCAGACTGTGCTTATTAGCATGTCTGAACGTTCTCGACCATCAATCGAACCGGATTCGACTGAAATATGTAATCGAACATAATTGAACTCACCAAAAAAAAGCTGTTTGAACGTTCGATTTTAAACAGTTGAGATCTGACGCCACGCTCTGGCCAGTCTGACCAGGCGTATATCATTGTGATCATTCATATACGAAATGTTGACGCAGCAGACCTTATATACGTTGTGTTAGCTAAAACAAAAAAAAGGTTGAACAATACTGGTAGATTCACGCGTCAGTTTGGTGCGTAAACAAGTATTACCGTGGTTATAAGACTTCGTTCGGTCGAGTTCACGATCTTCTTAAATTGATAGAATATTGCAGTTGCTGTGAAAATAAGTTGAACTACTGCATCTCAAACTCGTGTTGTCTGCACACTACGTTGCCGTTTCGAATCAGCAGTGG
>JAOBYF010145221.1:0-11001 GCA_025403605.1 Parazoanthus darwini | reverse complement strand
CTGTGCCAAATTTCAGCCAAATCGGTTGACCACCACTTTTGTCCCCTGGCACACTTTCTCAGACAGAGACTCTTAAATACAAACCTGAGGAAATCCTGCTAGGTCGTAAAAGCCAGCAATTTTGTTTTCAATTTCATTATGAGTACGAAGGCGAATGTATCGGTTGAACGTTAAATCCATTATCGCCTTTCCTACTTAAAGTGAATTTGTACAAGCTGTTGATTTCCCTATTCCGAATAGATTGGACATCATCCTGTAAGAGACGGTATCGGCGTGTCCATAGAGCATTATAGCTACTCGCTCTCTCGCGGGTATTCGGTTTTATCACACGACCGACATACTGGCATTACGTCTTGCTTCTTTTGCACCAAAACGAGGATGCGCGTGGTAAAGTCCAAGATCGCGCCAGCGGGAAGTTTGAGAGTCACGCTGGAACGATGGTGAACAAAGATCACTGTTGTGTGCCTCAGTGCTGTAATAATCGATCAAAAGGAGACAAAACAATATCTTTATATCAATTTCCGAAGGATAAAGAACTTCGAAGTCGTTGGATTAACGCAATAAGACGAGATATGGCCCGAATTTCCAGGTAAAACCGATATAACAACAGCACGTGTACTGTGAGGCGATGCATGTTTAAACCATTCTCCTTTACTTTTAATGCAGATTACGGACAGCACTAGGGTTTGATCAAACCATTTCCTTGAAAAAGACCTAAAGAAAAATATCACTGGTATCAGGACGCTTAAAAAAGAAGCCATTCCGAGAGTTTTTTAGCTGGAGCTGGTTAAAAAAAAGCCAGAAAACGTCAAAAGTCAACATCGGTGCAACGAATATCGATCATGTTGCAGAAGGTAATAAAGTTTTATGTTTTGTATAACTAAGATCAAAATTAACTCACGATTGTGTTTATATTTAGAAATAGAGATCGACACACAGAATTACAAGTACAAGCGGACAATGACAAAGTCCAACGAAAACACAACGACGAACTCGAAACCGTTTTTCATTTGATATAGTTTATTTTAGGCATTTAATAATTCAGTTTTAGCCTTCAAAATACTATAATTAAGAAAAATTTAACTATTGTAATTTAATTATTCAGATTTCTTTTCTTTTCTCAATTACATTAATTATCCAGAGAAGTATTTATTTAATATTTATTATGTAATAATATATTTCTATTTTTTTCTATCTACATCATTTAACAGACATTCCATCTGCCTAGACTAGCAATCATGCTATTTGCAGATGGAGTGTCTAGAAATCTTTGTAAATTTAAAATTATTAGCTGAAATAAAAACAGTGTGTGTTAAGAATGTTTTAGTTACTCCAAGATTTATCAGTTTGTAAAATAGCCTGTTTATCAAAATTATCGAGGGTTAAAAGTTAACCCATAAAGAAATTTTGAGTTTTTATGTCTGCCCTTTTCCACCCTAGCTGCACTTGCAACTGATCTAAAGTTTTCTTTTTGAGAATGTTAAAATTTAGTGAAATAAGCAGTAGCCATGAAATACAGCCAAATAACATCTGCAGCATCAAAGAGTAATAAATAATAAAGTGACATTTTATGATTTTTCCTGCACCCTCCTTTTTTTAAAATCAGAACCACGTATCACCACATATTTGTCAAGGTATACTCGCAAAATCAGCCTAAAGTAGTTCTGAATTGCCCACGTTTTCATAGAGCTTGCCGGGGAAAATTAAAATAGGGCTCACAATATCACGTCGACTGTTGAAAGACAATTGTCCAAGTTAAATTGGGTAAGCACAAAAATGCAAATCGTGCCATGAAAACAATGAAGAAAAGAAATCTTACAAGGGAAAGGGACTGAATGATACAGTGCAAAAGGGTGAAAAAATCCTTGCACATTCTGTTTGAACAAGACTCTTCCACGCCCTTTCCCTTTCACATTTCTAATGGTCCATCCCTTACTTTGGCTGTATTATACAATCGGATTCAAAGTTTGTCAGCGGTCGTCTCGTGCCACATCTGGCGCATGAGCTGTGGTTCTTTGAGCCTTGCCAGTGTGTTCTTAACATATCAAAAACTTTCTGAAAGACTTTTTTGAATATGTGCGAAGATTTTCACAAAATAATTCGTGCTTTTTCGCTGTATAATAAAAATACGCGGTTTAAGTAAAGTAGAAATAAAGGCTAATGTGGCTATAACCTGAAGATTTGAGTTTAAACAGTTTTGTTGTGTTTAAAACAATATTTTTACAAGCTGCGCGTCTTCGTAAAAGATTGATGTAAGCCTAGAAAATAAGGCACCGCGTTTCCTCTCATAAACGCCGCTGGTGTTTAGTATTTTGAGGCAATTGGGTGTGGCGTCTATTGGAGAGAGGCGTTTATAAGAGGGAGTCGTTTAAAAAAAACAGTCATATGTCCATGTTTTCCTCCAAATTTTTATCGAGAAGATGAGTTCTTCAGCGGCCTTTCCTTTATCTGAATCAGTTACCTTAAAGGATCGCCTTGGAACGATGTGCCACTTAAGACTAGTCAGGTCTTTTAATACAAATAAACCAGCTGAGCAAGGTTAATCGCTTTTGAAAGAATGAATTAAATCATCTTCGCTTCTAATCATTCTAATAAAACGCCACTCTTATTTGTGCAGCGTCAGTTATTGAGGGAGGCGTTTGTTTGAGGCCAGTATCATTCCCTAAATTTATATACGTAAAATCAAACTTTGAATTAAGTAAAGACATAGTCCCTAAAAGATTTTGGTTGTCCGTTTTCGCTGACGACTTTGTTGTTTATTTTGCATACAATACAAAAAATACACAGGGACCTGAAGATATGAATTCATTTTCTTGTGTAAATACTATTTCACGCACTCGCTCCGTTCGTTTGTTAAATAATAGTTCTAGTACTCGATGTTTAACTGCTCGATATTGTTTATACTCGAGGTTATTTTACTATTCGAAATAAATTGCTCCGTAGTTTTGTTCCACCGTGTTACATTCTCTGTGTATTATACAACTTTCTGGTGAATAGTTTATATGCTATATTTGTGGCCAGTCTTGCTTTTGTATTACAACCTGTGTACAATCACTCATTTTCCTTTGCAGTGAGCTAGAACTGAACAAGAAAGCCAAGGATAGATTAGTTTATACATTTCGGTTAATTGTAATTATTGTTTAAGTAATATACAGAAATGGTATGTACAGTAATTCATCAAAGCACAAAAAGGTTTCACTAAAAGCGAACGAGATTAATTTCTCTTTTTCTCTTTTTCTCCCTGTCTGCTTGTTTTGCTTCTGTCTTCCTCTCCTATTATTATTAATATTTTATGCTGTGTTGCCACTGAACAGTCAATGCATGCAGTCACTAACTTGCTGTGAGCTTTGGATATTACAATGCAATACTAGATGAAATTGTTCCAAATTTATCACTGGATAAATTTCAACTGAAGCGAAATACTTTTATCAGAACCAAACTGAACAATCTAAACTAGTTAGAACAAAAAACCAAACAAGCAAATCGGATCACAATCAATAATTGTCTTCTTCAAAGGACTTCACATTATGTCCTTTGATGTTAAGTATCAGACCACCACGGCTGCATTCGTTGAAACGAGGTGAGAACCGTCGAGTGCACACGCCGATGACGCAGTCATTTTTCTCAAGTTTAACCAGCCAATACAAGTCTTGACTGACGATTGTAAAGCAAACTGACTTACTGCGCTCAATGTCGATCAGTTCTAGTCCATGAAAAGCAGAATTGATGTGCAGCTCTGACACCAGAACGTGAGTTTCGTCCAGAAAGGCAAAGCCTCTGATGTCAAGAATTGCTCTTGGTATACAGTTTAATAGGGCTCCCGTAGCCGCACTGAAAACCTGAAAGTCGTTAAACAGGTCCCTCTCACCTTTACAAAGTGCAACGATTTTGTCGTTGCTGGGAGAGAACGACACACAACAGTAACTTGGCAGCCAGACTTCTGATAGTACTACAGGCGACGTGTCTTCCAGAGAGTGCCATAAGGTAAGGATGCCTGGCTTTTCAGCTCCAATCAGAAGTTTTCCATGTCTACTTATAATACAACGAACAACGCTTCCGGTGTGTCTTTCAATTGTCTCCTGAATGGGTGCTGTTTTTATATCCCATACTCGAACACTGCCATTTGAGTACCCTGCTACAACTCTTTCTCCACACGGAGTGAAACAACAGCTTGTAGCATAGCAGGATCCTAGTTCCTCTAATTTTACCTGCAGGCT
This sequence comes from Parazoanthus darwini, assembly GCA_025403605.1. Taxonomy (NCBI): domain Eukaryota; kingdom Metazoa; phylum Cnidaria; class Anthozoa; order Zoantharia; family Parazoanthidae; genus Parazoanthus; species Parazoanthus darwini. Next base: position 6,784 of record JAOBYF010145221.1, on the reverse strand, counting down.
GAGTGTCTGTGAATCTCGTAATTCCAAGGTACCTTTGGCAGTAGCAAGAATGACTTTTGTGTCATCTGGCGAAACTGAAATATCTAGAGGTGGAAAAGGGAATCTATCAGTGCAAGTAGCGACTATCAGTTCTTCGTTTATGTTGACAACCGCAACAATTCCTTGTGGAGGACCCAAGTCGTTTGATTGGTATGTGTCGTGTTGATCATTTATGTTTGTACCACTAACGACAGCAAGATTTCCAGTTAAAGATGTGTGAACCACGATATTGCTAATGAGATCATCGGGAAGACTCCATTGATGCTTTGGGGTGAATTCAATAAAGCTGTAGTTCGCGTACCTGGGAGTGTTAATGAGCTCTAAGGCGTCGTTCTTGATGCAGCTTGAACTTGGAAAATTGATCGCACTTTGTAGAAAAAAAGAGGCAGTGAGTGTTGGGAAAAGCGCAAAACTAAGTGCCCTTGTCAAATCACTGACAAATTGCAAAAGTGTATCAATAGAGTTCCACGGGTTTGAGTTCCAATCTATGGACCCTTTCGGTGCCAGTGCAGCTCCAACACTAAACAAAAAGTTGTTTCCTTCTCGACTGCAAAAGTGTTCCAGCAAAATGTCAAGTGTTTCCACCATTGCTTCTGGATAGCTTGTGTACAAGCAGGTTGTAAGCAATTCCAGATCATCCACACACTCTTTCAGTTGATTTTCGAAACCTCCTGCTTTAATCATGTGTTTGAATCCATGACTCAAGGCGTATTTTTCGCCGTTACTTACTGTCGAGGGTAGGCGAGAATGGCTTTTTGCTTTCTGTTGGAGCAGAATGCAGTGTCTGGCTAGTGTACGATGACCGTCTTTGACGTTTACCAGGAAGTTGTGGTCATTAGGTTGATCGTCACCTCCATCAATACATTTCAGCTCCTCCTCCTGGTACTCCGCAGATTCTACATGGCTTGGACCTCCGGAAAGCCAATCAGCTACGGACTTGTGGAAAACTGTTACGTGATCATTTTCCACAGGGAGTAGTACTGATATGTGATGGAACGCTGTGCGAGCGGTTTTGATAGACCTACGCGAATCTTGAGTGAATCCAAGAACCTGTAGGACTAAGAGCTTCGGCAAGGGAGCTTCAGCTGCTGCAATAGCCTCGAGGAAGTTGAAGAAGGTTTCTTCGTCAACGTTTAGTTCTCCCTGAAGACGAAAGAAGTACTTTTCATATACTGAAGAGATCCCTTTGGGAAATATCTTGCTAATACGAAACAGTTCCACATCAGTTTCTTTTGCAATATCGATGACAAAGAATGCAAAAAGAAACAAAGCCTTGAATCTATCTAGAAGATCATTCACTGCCTTTTGTATCTCCTGTGGTCTAGCCTCTCGGTATATCTGCCGCAGACCATTGAACAGGAACATCTTGACACCGTGAACGTTTTCAAAATCTGTTGGCTTTATCTGAATTACAGACACACCAGGCGCTCTTGGGAGTGGCTCTTTAGAAGGCCTTGTAGTGACGAAGAACCTGATCCAACTGGGTAGTGTTATCATTTTATCAAAAAGTGTGTTGACAAATTCCTTTTTCTTGTTTGCATCGCATTCATCTAGGGCATCGATGACGACCAAATAGTTGCCTTGTTTGGGAAAACTGCATGAACTCAAAGGTTCCTCAAGAAGGAGTGTGAATAACTCTTCACAGCTCATTCTGTTCATTTTCTTGCCAAGGTTTTGCCTCAGTTTTAGCTCCAGTTGTTCTTGAAAACCAGGCACGGTGTCGCAGAGGTGACGTGCAAGCGATTCCAAGATCATTCGTGGATAGCCTCGCAACATGTTTCTGTGTTGTATAAAATGACTTGCTGCAAGCCTTCCTTGCTTTTTCATAATCTTGCACACGGTGGCGGCCAGGACAGATTTGCCCATTCCGGCTTGGGCTGTTACCACTAAAGCTCGTAGGCCGGACTCGTGGGCACTCGATTCCACCATGTTCTGCACTTGTCTTAGAATGCAAGTCTGTGTACCTTCAAAGTAGCGACTGGCAAGGGAGTCGATGAGTCCACCAAACTGACTTTTAGCCATGGACAATAAGATCCTGCTTTCTGGCTGAACTTTAAGGACATTGACTGGAGCATCATCTAGAAAAGAATGGAATTCCTGTTATAACAATAAATCTTTCATGCCTTTTTTATGAAACGTCACTGTTGAGCTAGATGGGGGAGGGGAAAGCAGAGTAGGTTTAGCATATTTAACATTTTGTTTGAACTATGTTTGGTCAAATTCTACTATGCATTTTTTAACTCGTTTAGACGTACGCCTCATCATTTCTGTCGTTCGCGTCCATTCAAACACTGCACCCCTTTACATATGTCACCAGTTTGAAGAAAAGTTATCAGATGTTTGAAGGGATTGATTATGGTAGTTTTTATCAGCCCTTGGCACCTAAGAAATGCTAGTGCAGTCTTCGTAACAAATATCTGACTGAGAAAGGCCAATGAGCAAAGCGTTAACCGTTACCACTCACAGCAGAAAACACTCCACATCTCCTTTTTTTGTTGATTTTACTTTCATGATGTAGAAGGCCTCGTAAAAAAGACTAAGTCAATAAATTTGGGATTTCCATGGGTTGGTATATCTTTTACGAGGGGTGGGCTTGTGTGGGCCATTTTGCAGCGAGTGGTTACAAAAACAATAAAAATAAGCGTTATCTAACCAAGGTACCCTAGGCCTGTCACTATACGCCGTTTTTTGCAGGGGCTCTGCATAAATTCATGCATATTACAAAACCCAAGAATTTATTTAAAATAACAAAAGTGAAATTACGAATATAAGTTACAAGTATAAATGCTAATTAACTGAGTACAAGGTTAAATTCAGTGTTTAATTAAGTCCGTTCGGCTGTTCCACAAACAGTTTTTTTTAATAAAGACATTAATTAAATGGTAATGGTAATGGTAAACATTTATTTAAACACGGTAACTTTATCAAATTATTATACAATTATAAAATTTGTTCTACCTAAAAGCCGTGTATACTAATTACAGTGATCTCTATTAAAATTTACATCTCAAGATAACTTAGAAGATAAAAAAGATACCAAAATTATCATGTTGTGATGGAGAGATCGACTTGTTTCAGTTTCTTAATGAATTTGTCAAGGGAATTCTCCTCTTTTAGTTCGTTTGGTAGTGAATTCCAGAGTTTTGCACCAGTAAAGGCAAAGCTATTTCTAAAATAATCGGTTTTTGCTGATGGTATTGCAATATTTTTGCAAGAAGCACGTAAGTTATAAGTCTGACTTCCTACGTGTTGTCCAAACATATCTTGTATATACTTTGGAGCCATGCCATTTAATGTTTTAAACATCATTACCGCTTTAAATTTGTTTCTTCTTTCTTGCAAAGTTTGCCATCCTAGTTCTCGTAGAATATCTTTCGACCTTATTGAATACGTGGCACTAGTAATAACTCGTGCAGCACGATTTTGAAGTTCCTGTAGCTTTTCAGCTAAGGAGATTCCTATGCCATCCCAGACTATACAACAGTAGTCGAAATGGGGCTCAATGATTGATCTATATACGCTGATCAAGTGGTCTCTAGGCACTATTTTCCTTATCCTTCGGAGAACCCCAATACCAGCTGAAACTTTTTGTATCACGTTATTGAGGTGTGACTCCCAAGTTAAGAATTCATCAATTGTTACACCGAGACACTTAGTTTTTTTTTAACCTGTTTCAGGGTATTTTTTGTTCAACATCTGAATCCATTTTTCGTTCGAACTCGAAAAAAATTACAATCGCAGTTACCCACACAAGGACTTGTCACCCTCAACTCCTCCGCAAGTCTCTTTCGAAAAAAACCTTTATTTAAAAAGATGTATATTCTTTTCTCGCATTGGAATTTCCAGGTTCGCAAATATTTCGCGCCACCCTCGGCACATGCATGTTTAACGTTTAACTCTTAAGAAAAGACGAAGGTCACTATTGTTCAGTACTCGAATCAAGTTTGATTTCTCAAATAGAGCCTTGATTCGAGAAAATCCGTTTTTCAATTTGTATTTGAGAGGTTCGAACAGAGAATAGGTTCAAAATTTGAACAACAAAACGGAAACCAAATCTTTATTCTTGAGCAAACCGCTTTACTTGGTTTGACTTTATGACGAACGCCAACGCGTGTCGTCGTGACTTTGAAGGAAACAGTGAAGCCCTAAGCGCTGACAAAATGTTTTGTCAGCTCCGAGTCTCGAGGATTGCTTATCCATTATCTAAATATTGAATGCAATATTTTGTTAAAAGTCAAAAAATTTTATTAAGAACTCGAAACTACAATGAACAGTATTGACTGCAGTATACAGTAGCGCTCTAAGGCAAGGATCGTTTGAGACTGAAAGCTTGCGAAAGATTGTATTTTATTACATTTCATTTAAATGGTTAGTTGGGCAAAAAAAGAAGTATTAGATGACAAAACAGAAAAGGAATGTTTGATAAAGAAAAGCAAAAGAATCGCGGGTGCAAAATTGTCATAATCTGGCTCGATCCTGCTCCCTCCGGCTATCAAGAAAGTATGAGCAAAAAACTCTACCAGAGCGCCACACGCCCAGTTACTTAACGATACCGCCAAAAATTACAATGTTCATGAAGTTTTTGCACGAAATCGATATGCATTTGCACAGGGACGAAAAGAGGACAGTCTTTGCGTGTAGGGCTTACTACAGCTATCGGGTCAGTCAAATGAAAGGTTTAGACAGCTTTCTAAGAGTTTTGGTATAAACTGTTTTGGTCATGAAAGGCAGGCAACGCAGATTTTCAAACGGACGACTCAACCACGTGCATCGACAACAGTTTTAGCGGTGGCAAGTCGCGAGTATTCCGCCTTCTCAACAAGACCGCCAGATCCTTAAAATCTAACGCAAACTGCTTGCAGCACTTCAATTTTTAGTTAACTTGTAAATTGTTATTTTCTTTCTTTCTTCTTTTCTTTGACTTTAAAAAAGCCAATGAAAATATTTATCTAATTGCCTAGCCTCTGTCTACAACGGTTATATAAGCTAAATACCAACATTTCTCGAAATATTTTCTTTTATTACATTTTTTCTATAATTATGTCTTGTAATGATTGTTGCTATTTTAGTAGTAATGTTGCTTTATTGTTGTTATTTTTCTTTATTCTTCCTGTCGGGAAACCATTTCTGAAAGATTACACATAAGTTACATGAGAGAACCAGTATCGCTCCCACTATGCTCAACACACTGACGGGAATATGAAGGACTGCGACCTGTAAAACATACACAAACGCGATATCTGTGGCCCTTCCAAGCGCTACGATGGCAGCTCTTTCAACCTTAAGAGCAGCAACTACTAGCACCTGCCCGAGAAACGAGAACAAGCCACACAGCAAAGCATATATATTATCAATAGTGCCACAGTCGGAAAATTTAAATCCTTTATAAGCTAGTCCTATTCCAACACTAAGAAGGATTCCTACCACTCCGTAATATAATGTGAAGATGAACGATTGTCCTGTGCTTTTGACTTTCCGCACGCAAATGTAAGAGAGCGATAGTGAGAGGGAAGCGGCAAGGGCCAACACGTAAGCAAGCCACGCCATGTCGTATTCAGGGTTCGGTTTCTCGGGTGGGAAAATAAACGACGGTCGAGTGATCAATACAGTTCCCGCCAAGCACAAAATGACAGCAACAGAATCGTAGATTGGGCTCCACCCTTCGTCGAGGACAAAGTAGGCCAAGATGGCTGACCACACGGGAGAAGTAAACGCAAGGGCGGTGGCGTCACCGATAGGAATGTGGCCAAAGGAGATGAACAGAAAAATATCCCCGATAGAACCGAATAAACTGCGGCCGAAAATGAAAACTGAATCCTTCAGGTTTGTTGGTATGAAGGGCTGATTGCAGTAAATCATAAGTGGAGTGCTGAATACTATCATTCCAAAACATCTGGCCATCATCTTCTCATAGAAAGGCAAACTTGCAGCCAGCTTGACGGCAAGCGAGACACACGACATAAAGAATCCTGCTACAATCGCTAGCACGACACCAATCCACGAGTGGCCTTCGTCTTGGGCTAAATAAAATATAACATTTAACAAGAATGATTAATATTGCAGTAACAGAGATTGCGTTTTGGACTAAGTATTGCAGTCCAAATTTTTCATCTTACTGTCATGCGCAATCATAAAATGGTTCTTTTTTTTAAACATGTCAAGCTAGTAACTTTCTCACCGTTCATCTCTCGTTTACTTGGCGGCGGATTGCTTTTCTTCAAAATATATTTTTGCACAAAATAATTTAACTGTACTATCTAGACCAAAAGTACATTTCTAAACAACCACGTACAGACGATAGGAAATGATTGAGAGACTTGTGCATTATTGCTTGGATATTGCTAGGTTATACAAGTCTCAAAAAAGGCATTGTATAAAATTACAAGTGCAAAATATTCAACGAGTCACATTGGCAAGCGAAAAACACGCGAAATACTTGTACCAGTCACCCAATCGTACTTAAGAAAAATACGCGCATTCGCCTAGTATATTTCCAGGTATCATGATTTAACTCGAAATAAAGATAAAAATTGTTATCATATAATAAAGTAAAGTCCCTGCTGTAGAAGAATCAAAAATAAATTGAAAAAGTACAATGTACCTTCATTGGTGATAATCTCCATGGCAACATTTAGTTTAAACTCGTTGTTATTTAAGAAATAGTCCAGAGTGGCACGAGGCGAAACCGAGTGCTTCTCTAGCTTCTCGAGTGCTCTCCCAACTTCCCAAGTGCATCCATAACTCG
>JAOBYF010145110.1:0-11002 GCA_025403605.1 Parazoanthus darwini | reverse complement strand
CCAGACTTAGCCAGGAAAACATGCTCTTCCAGCAGAGTCTATAGAGAACTTTTAAGTTGCTTAAAACAGAGCAATAACTAAAAAGTACATTTGCCAAGTCTGTAGTTTGTGACTTAACGAAAAACTTACTAAAGAATCTCTGTTCTTTAGGTTGATATGCGTTTTCAAATAATTTGCTGTAGAGGCCTTAATTTTCTATAGCAAATAACAATTTGCATTCTTCCTTCATAATCTGTCAGTATGCTTGCTTGCACGCGTCGAAATTCATTTGCAGTCGAGTACAGTCGTTACACAGACTGTAAGTAGTCGACCAGGCAAAATACCACATTCTGTAATATATAATGTTCCATTTGAAAGGCAGAATCTCTTTATTTCTTTCCTTGAAATTATTTGCCAAAACATCGACGCCCCACTAGTGAGTTTGCAATTAGTTTTCGACATATTGCATTATGTTCAGCAAGTTGCAAGTGAACTGAATTCGGCTGTCACTTTGAAACCCGTCACAACAAACTAATGTCGGTAGTAGATAATAATACACTAGAAGTGCAGGCGGCAGAAAAACTACTGCTTTCTTTTTTCTAGAATTAGAATGCTGGTTCTTGAGGAAGCAATAATAATTTCCCCATTAAAAATTATGTTTATGAAAGTTCTCAGTCTTCTGCAAAATGAATCATTTCCATTGCATTCAAGCTGTGTTTACTTGGCGCTATGACAAGATGGCAGCTGTTTTGACTACACTGTCGCCAGTCCATTGCTAGCGAAATAATTTCTAAGCTAATGTATCGGTACATTCGGAAAAACCCTATAGCACATGAATTCTGGCCAGGAAGTAATCGTGATGTTCTGTCCGAAAACGTAAGATTAAGAATAGTTTCCGCGGTCGTCTGTCAACAAACGTCAGCTCACATACTCAAATGTACAATTTTCACCCACATTCAATTGGCAGGATCGCCAAGCAGAAAATTGGAATTAAAGAATAATGATAAATCCATTTCAATATTGAAGAGCTTTCCCTGCTACTTCGTTAAATTGGATGATGATAGTTTTTAAGGCGTTTGTTTTAGTTTTGGTGAAACATCTGCTCAAGACTGCGAGCCCCAAAATTTCCCTTTTATTACGTACACTCGTCAACTAGCGGCGAATTTTATTTTGTGCTTGTTGTATGTGTGTGTGTGTTTTAAATAAATTTTATCTTAGTTGTAATCATTCTAATGGAAGTTCACGAAATCTCTGGCACTGACTGACTTCATGTGAACGAATTAAGTCTAATGCTCCTTTTTTTCTGAGATATTTATTTATTTTAACAAGAGTTTCCGCAAATCAGGAGCAGTCTCCTGCAAGTATGCAGTTTTACTTTTTGAATTGTTGATTCGGATTTGCACCATGCAGCTTTGAAAATTTTGTTCAATCCTCAATCCCAAGAACAAAAGCCGTGATTGAAGACTTTATCAGTAACTTAGCAACCGAGTTGACTTGCCTGCAAGGTCCACAACCAGAAACTATAAACACGAAGAAGGCTTTCTTTACATCAAAGGTGTACCGCAGTTGTAAGTTTACAAAAAAATGTTATCCAAACTAAAAAAAGCACTGCAAAACTGAGTGCAAAAATATATAGCTGATTCTTCGAGACAGGAAAAGATCGCCAGTTTCCTAGACACGTCTCAGACGCAGCTGGAATTGGGGCTTATAGTGTATATCGATCTTCATCTGTACCTATCACGAGTGATAAAAGTTTAAATCTAAAATTGAAGCCTTTTTGGCCTTTTAAGGTACCTTGTTAAAATAACATCCAACCGCGCTAGAGACGTTTTAAATTTATTCTAAAGCTTGCAAAATCTTTTCATACGTTGGAAAGTTTCTTTTATAGCTACATCAGTGTTATTTATTACTTTCAAGTAACGATTAGGCTAGAGAGCAGGGATTACAAAAACTCTCGATTCAATTCTATAGGAAATAATTAGGCTTTATAGTTTTTGCGAGCCTTATGTAGCAATATTAGAGGCTGCCAGACACCTAGATGAATTCGATTCCGCAAATTTAACAGACGTTAGAAGAAATTTGAAAATACGAATTAAATACTTTCTAAGCGGACTTCCGTATATTGTGAGTAATTCGTGGAGATTTTAATACATTTGTTGGAGTTATTACTTTCCACGAACAATGAAAATTTCTTCAAACGATTTCTCTTGAACTCCATCGGCGGACACGGCTTAAACTGAGAACAAAAGTAGGATAATTCCGTCTGTAAACGATGAATGTTCAAAAATACATAAGTGTGAAGTAACTGGATAATGAAGACAGAAATTTTGCAATGTAGCGGTGCATTTTTTAGAGCTCGCTACATGTTAGAGTGTCTTCTTTCAAACGAAAACCCCCAACTACAATTGTGTCCGTTTTAAATTAATATTTTCCACAGATGCAGTGTTGGGCTGTCATGTCGATTAGAGTTTGCAATTATTTACAGCTTCTGTGGGAACGAAAATAAATTATTGTCCTGCAGTCAGGAAATGAAATTCTGTCTGTCTCAACGGCGTAAATTGCATTGGGTCATACATAACTACTAGAAGACCAATTGAATATACTTCATACAAGATTGGATAGTCTAAACAAGTTTGTCTTTGTCTTAGATTAAATTTAGACCGAAACTCTTTCTTGCTAGTAAAGTTTTAGAGCTTCAATTCTGTCGAAATTCAAACTGTATGCGAAGTAACTATATATGTGTGTGTGTGCGACTCATCCTGACGCATCAGCCCCCCAAATGCAAATACCTTGTAAACGAGATCCCTCTAATGAATGCCGCTATTAATATTTTGATATTTTGATTTGCCAAGTTTTCATTGATGTAACTTCTGTGGAATATTAATAATAAAAAACTAAGTTGAAATTTTTCTAAAAAATCAAGTAGTAATGTAACGCAAAATATTTGGCCTTTTTCACATGAGAGAAATATCGTTGGACTTTGATCGCTTACATCTCAGCTCATATGGTATGCTGGCATGATGCCTGTGTAACTTCTCTTATCGGCAGCTTGAAAAGACTTTTATTTTGAAGCTTTTCTGAAGAGTTCCGCAGAAACTCCATCACAAGAGATCGATATTACCATAATTGGGTGATAATATCGATTTATCACACGCCAGGAGAAAAGTATTTTAAGATTTTAAACATTAAGACATTCTTCTGCAAAGAAATTTCAACAAAACGCGAATAAGGTTTATCCTGACCTATCAGCTTGCCAGAGTGTAATTACCTTTGCTAAGAAAGATAAAGATTAATTTTGCTTAGATTCGCTGTTTTTTTTTATTATGAGTGGCGATTTAAAAAGATAATACATTACCTGCACGCCAAACCGGACACATTTTCGACTCAAAGCGGAACAATCGCACCGCGATAAAATACGTTTTCAATGTTTAAAACTCCTGAACCAGCTAGGTAAGCCTAGTCAATTTTCTCTGACAACATTTGCCACAGGAAATCGGAAACAGTTCGTCAGATTTCAATGCATCAAACAGACATCACTTTATGGCGATGTTTTAGCATTTATCATCAAAACAGCACGTAGTCATTTTTAGATCTTAAAAAAAGTGACGAGAACTGAATAAGGCCACTTTGAAGGTCTGCATGACGTTGGTTCGACTTGAGAGATCTCGACGTATACAAATGCAAATTCGTAGAACCGGCTGAGCTTTGTCATAAATACATGTAGCAGCAACCAAGCTATCAAACACATTTTTACCCTCAGCTAACAAAGACGCCGGAAAGATTAGTCAGTTCTTAATTAACATCCTCAAAAGCTTTCTGTGCCTAAGGGGTTTGGCGCGTGGCAAAAAATGTCTCACTAGGGTTCACTGCAAATCAACAACTTTTGCGATTTTACAGAATTTAGCTTCCATAAAACTCAACAAGAACCTAGTGCTTTGTACACTAAATAAACGTTTTGTACTGGCTTCTTTTCAATATTCGTGGAGTTTGACCTCTCTAAAATGCAAACCTTTGCAGCAAAAAAATTGAGCATGTTTTAACCAAAAATGTGTTTTATCATGGCAGTTGAAAATAATATCTTGTTGTTTGGCAGCTATTCGCTGATACAAATATTTTGAAAACTGAGAGGGGAGAAAGTCACTCTAATATCATGCTTTGTTTTATGAACTTTTATGCTGACTTCTTTGCTTGACGGAAAGCCCCACAGAGAGGCGAAATTCATTAGGAACTAGAAGTCGACTCAAACAGCGCGATAGAGAGAAAAACACAATACTTGTGCCACCATGATGTCGTCTTTCCTTATTCTCTCCAGCATCATAATCGATTTAAAACTGATTAATGTGGGTTTTCTTAAAAGCGTCAGGAACAAACATATACAGTAGCAACATGAAGCCCACTCCTCGAACTGCACCGACATAAAGAGATCTAGACATATCTAAACATTAATCTAATGACTGTCTATAGATAGTAGAAAACTTATAGCCTGCAGATGAAGCCTTGGGGAAGCTTTCGTAAACTTTTTAGGTATACGCGGTATGGTTTTCGAGTCGTTTTAAGTGGTCTGAAATCGGAGTTTTTAGTTTGAAGTTTTGGTCTGAAATTGTGCAACGTTTGTGAATACGCGTAAGGGTCTCAGAAAACAGTCCCCATCCTTTATTAATGAATAATGAACAACGCATTTTCCGGCGTAAATGAAAAAAAATCGAAAAATAGCTTCTTATAATCAGCGTTTTGTCTCGTTTTTTGTTGAGTGTCAAACTTAGGCCAAATAAAAAAATATACCTGTAATTCCAGTCAGTGCTTGACGGACTCAAACTTGGCAATCCTGAAGTGTTTTAATGGGGCACAAAAAACTTTGATAAAAAAGGGTGTGTATTAATCTACCCACTTACCTATATACCTAAACCTATACCTGGTCTTATACTCTTACTTTAACCTTTACTTATATATACACCAGTATTTTTACCAAAACCTAACCTGTACCTATACCTATATACCTTTACCCATACTTGCACTTTTACCTATACCCCTTACCTAAGACTAATACCTATACCTATACCTATATACCTATACTTATACTAATACCTATACCTATATACCTATACTTATACTAATACCTATACCTATTAACCTTTACTTATACTAATACCTATACCTATATACCTATACTTATACTAATACCTATACCTATATACCTGTGCTTATACTAATACCTATACCTATACCTACACCTTTTCTTATACCTCTACTTATACCCGTACCTTTAACTATACTTGTGCTTATACTCACACCTCACCTATGTCCATACTTATACTTGTACCAATAGTAACCTATACCTATACCTAAGCCTATATCTGTCTATATCCATCCATCTATCGATCCATCAATCCATCCATCTATCGATCGATCGATCGATCCATCCATCCATCCGTCCGTCCGTCCGTCCATCCATCCATCCATCCACCTACCTACCAACCTACTTACCTACCTACCTACCTACCTACCTACCTGTTTACCTTACCTTACCTACCTACCTACCTACCTATCTACCTATCTACCTACTTTTTTAACAACCTACCTGCCTAATTACATACCTACCTACCTACCTACCTATGTAAATACGAAACTACCCATATTTCCATCTCTCTACCTAATTACTGACCTCCTTAATACTCCGAACTACATTGCTACCTGTTTGGCCTTTTACTCCCTTAAGATTAATACACTGAAATTCACGAAAATTGCAAGTAATTTACATAAATTATGTACTTTTGAAAGTAACAGCGCGAGTGTAAGAAATATTGCAATGGGAATCGCGACAAAAATTGCGCCACAATTTGCTAGTGTGAACGGGCCTTAAAAGTCATTAGCTTCATTGTAGAGAAAAAGCTCTGTGTACTTTGATGACCACCAAAAAAAACATTTGAAGTGATTGTTGAGTTTGTTTCAGAGGAACAAAATAGTTTTTAAAACATGTTTTCTTGTTTTACTTTGTTTCAAATGAGCACGGTAATGCTATAAAACTAGTATACAGTCCGGCGACAAAGAACTCCTCAATAACTCGTTTCTTATTCAAATTAGTCATGCATATTCGCAGGTTTCACAGAAAGATGAAACGTCAGAAAATAATGAAGAGTACTGAACAAGCATTTTTCTTTTCATTTGACCTGAAGTCTGACAGACAACACACAAAGCGAGTGGAGTGTTGGCAACATTAAAGGCGGCTTTATTCATCAAAATACAAACAATACACTGACACAGGGATTCTTTATGTCAACGAAAGCTATTGATTATTTGAAAATAAGTTTTCCAGATATTTCAATAAAGGAAGTAGTTAACAAAAGAAAAATACCAACCGACATGACTTGGTATTATACCCAATAGTCTTTGTTGACAGAAACAGCGAAAAGCCCATATAGCCTAAAAAATGCTGTTTCGTATTCGGCTTAATTGGTTTTGTTGTGAATGAAGTAATATTTTAGTACAGAATTAGACACTTTTCCTTTTGAAATTCACGGAGAGACTGGTCTTTAAAAACTTCCTAAGCTTCAATTTTTTTACGCCGGAAAAGATATATGGAAGACATTCTCAGTTTTTGGCAAAACTAATGTAACCTTTTATATACTTCCCCCAAGTTTGTCAACATCTAACTTCTCCCTACAGTATCAATATAAAGTAAGTTGATCAGTTATAAGAAAAGAACATTTGATCATCCACGTCACATTTTCTAAGCGGGAAGCGCTCGGGCCATGAAAACAAGGAAGGAAAAAACAAGGATCCATAACTTGTTGTACGGACCGAGCAAACGAGGCTAACAAGATGTTTATTATATGGCTTTGCTGATTAGGCCGCTCCAGATCTAGAGGACCGTACGGCTACTTACAGACCTGAAATTGACCAATCACAGCACGCGAAATCAGTCAGCCATATACTAATTTAAAAGATCATCTACCATCTTCAGTAACTATCTTCCACGTACGCTGATGATTTAAAACTATTAATTGGTTCTTTGTGTTATAGCTTTCAGATATCAGCTGCAGAAGAAGGGACTATCTCACAATTCTGGTAAGACCAATACAATGCTGGTGACTCCATTTGTATTGTGTTAAATTGTTTGTAAAACAAAGAGAACACTAAAAGTGAAATCTCTTTGACAAAATTTGGCGCCACCATATTTGTTGAAAAGTTGAAAAATCTTTCAGCAGGCCAGGAAAGTAGGGCTGCACTTACATGTATACTAAAATGGGTGCCATGATAATCACGAAAGCTTGCAGATAAATAAATGCTTTGATCTGTTTACTCAAGGTGAAAAAATACCTTTAGCATTAATTATGATAAATAATTGCTACTGATCAGTGGAGGGCCTTGAACTATCTTTTTTTCTAGCTTTTACAGCCTTGACATTCTTCTACACTCATTACCTTTTCTAAAAGACTGAGCTATTTCATAAGGACGACGAGGCTCAAAATGCCAACAACCAAGAACATATTTAAGAACACATCTCTGACTGGGACCAGTAAAGGAACGTTTGTTTCTATACATCGCGAGAGAGCAGTGCTAAAGTTTCACATTTTGGTTTGGTAAACAGGCGATAGCATCAAATAGCAAACGCATTTGTTGCACACGTGAGCTGAATTAGATGTTGGAAACATTCTTTGGTTCATATTTATGCTGACAGAGCAGACATAGTTTGTGAAAATATCAAGACCACTGTTTATGAGGCTGAAATCCTGAAAAAAGTCAACAAAATAGTGTAAAATAGTTTCTTAAAAAGAGTGTGGGTCACTTTCAGAAGTGTGAGAAAAGGCGCTTTATTGATTGAGATCGGATAAAAAAAGCATAATAATTCTAGAACTGACGGTTATTTAAACACAGTCACTACGAAGTAACATAAAGCAGGAAACGGGGAAATACTGCTGCGGTTTCTAAAAAGAACCGCAAAAACCGCGATGAATCGCTTTTACCACCTGCTCCTTGAAAGTTCTCAGCAACAAGACAAAACCCTTTCAATCTTATTTTCTCATTTCCTTGTATAATTAAAGAATCTGCGACAAATCGTTTTTTGTTGTGACTAATTTGGCTGCTAAAGCTGTGGAATTGGGGTGTACTATCTAGAACCGTTCCCAATTGGTACGTTTTATCCATTGTACAATTGATTGACAAGTTGATATTTGAGACTTCATTTGCAAAATAACTAGACGTTAGGCAAATATAGGAAAGCTTAGCTTCTCTTCAAAATGCTTTTAAAATAAATTAATAATGGCAATTAATTAAAATGCATTGACTGTTTACGGTGTTGTAATCGACATCACTCAAGCCAACTCGAAAATGCCTTCGATAGAACACAAACCTTCAATTGACGGAAATAAAATTGAAAGGAAATTATAATGACCATGCAAAATCGCGACAGATGTCTGATTGAGACATTTTAAATTGAAACAAAAAATAATTGAGAAAAAATGAATAGTTTTGCACGAGTTTTCTAGAATCTAACTGTGCAAGCTTATCTAGTAATCAGTTTAAAAAAAGCTTTTAAGGTTATGAATCATAATTGGTAAGAATTTGCGAAAGAAGAATTGGAATTATGCACGAAAGCTATTTCAATTATGCAATGTTAAAATTGCATTTATGAACCAAACAATCCCTTGATTGACCAACCGTTTTACCCATCTCTCATTACTGCCAGAGTATATTCTGAAAGGGCATAAAATGCATTGTTTCGTGAGGCTTGGAAGTTTGTTTTTGCTTGATATACATGCATGCGGGGATATTTCCCTTTCTCCAAGTTGTTTTAATCCGCCGATTCAATATGCTTTCAGTTCTGTTTAATCTTTTGCCAAAAAATATCCGTTAGTAGGTTTTGTGGCCAAAAGTGCGTTGTTTTCAATTGAATTTGAACGAGCTCAGA
Source organism: Parazoanthus darwini (assembly GCA_025403605.1). Classification (NCBI taxonomy): domain Eukaryota; kingdom Metazoa; phylum Cnidaria; class Anthozoa; order Zoantharia; family Parazoanthidae; genus Parazoanthus; species Parazoanthus darwini. The sequence goes on along the minus strand of JAOBYF010145110.1, from coordinate 2,115 downwards.
TGAAGCTTCTTATGGAACCATTCAGACTGAAAAACGCCAAAGTTCAAGAACATGCTAAGAACTTCTCTCTGGCTAAGACTAAAAAAGAAACATTTATTTCTATAAATTTTGAAAATGGAACAGAAAACAGACAATTAATAAATGTCGTGAGAATTGGTAATTGGAATTGGTAAATAGGCAATATATCAACGCATTTGGGTACAAATCATCAAATTGCGAGTTCATCTTTCTTGAATAAACCGGAAGATGCTAACTGTTGACATAAATATTCGCATTCACTAGGTCCCTTTAAAGGAAAGTCCTCTTCTTTTTCTGCTTTATCCAGACAATAAAAAAAGGCACAACAGCTGGTCATTGACAATAATCGCCAACATGGCTTCAGAAACAAGCAGTAAATAATTCACGAAGTTCTTCTTTTAATAGCTTCAACCAAGTTTACAATATTTGAATCGAGTGACCTAGACTCTACCTAGATTGACTAAAATGCCGATGAAAATTCATTTACTTTTAATAACGAAGAAAATGTTTTCCAAATACCGGATATTGTTTGAAAGACATAAGGACGCCTGGACTCTATGCTAATGAACTAATCAGTTCCAAAAGGGCCGACTTTCTACACTTCTGAATCTGAATACGATAATCGCAAGGAACTGTGGGTTGCCAGATACATCGAAAGAATGAGTTAAAGTTGCTTCGTTGAAGAGCTTAAGCTTTGGAAAATTTAAGGGCAGCTATCGCTGAACTCAAATTTAAACCTTTATGAACAGGGCCTGCAGGTTTCTACAACCAACTAACTATATTGGCAGAGCAGTGCTCGAGTGGTTTAATACTTCATCTGATTCGTAAACCAGAGGTCTGAGTTCAAATCCCGACTTGGCCATTTTGTTGTGTTCGACTTTTTCCAGTTGGTTCAGCTGTATAAATAAGTGACTGTTTACAGATATTTTAGCTTATAACTAAGTTTGTTGTCGATAAACTCTAAGCATACACAAAGCTGTGAAAGACTGAGGTCTTTTTTAAGAACAGGTGTTATCCGCGGTTTGTAACTGTTCAGAATAAAGGGATAACTCAAACTATGCCGTTATGACGAAGCAGACCATAAACTAGAAACTTATATAGAAATTATCCTTAATAGATCAACTGGTGCCCTCGCTGGGATCTTCATACAACTGCTCGCCAAGCTCTGAGCCAGATTACACGGAGCGGTACTCCAGGAAGGTGTTTGTCGGCGGGCTGCCGCCAGATATTGACGAAGGTAAAGAACACGCACTTGCACTCGTACACACACGCACACGGGACACGTTCTCGCACTCGCTTTTCCACACGCGCACGTACATGAACACGTTAGCACACGCACATGCACTGGCAGTTGCACATGCACATGCACACGCTTCGCATACATACACACACGCATACGCACACGCATATGTACATGCACTCGTACACGCAAAAGAACACGCTTTGCGCATTAACACCTACGTGTATACGTAAACACACGGACTTAGACACGCATACACACACTAAACTTTAATACATGCTTTGCAATTGCACTACACTAAAGCTCGCACTGATTAATCTGCAAGATCTCTTCATTTAGCGTAGCACCAAGTATAATCTAGGATGTACAAACGAACTCTAGTTACGAAATCACGAAATGATCTTTCAGAATTTCTGAAACTAGTTAACAACAGTTTGGAGGTTTTAAAAGACCGTCAAAGTCAACCATTTATGCACTGTGCATGCTTTGTTTTGTGCAGATGAAATCCACGCAAGCTTCTGCAGGTTTGGGAGTCTAACAGTTGATTGGCCTCATAAGGCCGAGAGCAAGTCTTACTTTCCACCAAAAGGTAAAGAAGCTGGAGGTTAAATTCTTTTACAAGTAAAGTGATCATTTATTGAGCGTAGGTAGTTCTGTCTCTGAAGGCTAACATTAATGGAATCTGGCGACGCACCCTTTCTGCCCCTCTTCCTCCCACTCTGTCAGTGCTCCCTTTAAAGATATTTTAATTAAGCAAGACCGCTATGCTTTGGCTAACCACAAATTTCACTTTTTGGTTAATCCTTAAACGACCAAAGAGGGCGGGCTGGGGGGGGGGGGGTGTAAAAATTTTCATA